>APFE031423387.1:0-13815 GCA_000404065.3 Pinus taeda
TCCCCAACGCGTAGCGCGCCGCGCGCTACCCTGAAGATGGGCAACTCCTTTTCATGAAAACTCAGCATTTTTGGATTTGTCATGCAAAAATACACTTGCTCAACAATTGCCAAGAAATTTCACCAGGTTTTGAGCCTCCAGAAGGTCAAAAAACAAGCAAAAAAAGACTTTCTTCCACCTTTTTGACACACAGGAAGCAGTCTTGGGAGATTGCAATTTTGGAGGGGCAAATGGTCACCAAATTCAGAAATTCCACTTGGGTTGGAAAGTAGACATCCAGACCTTTCCAACAAGCCCACTTTTGCCTCATTTGGACACGGTAAAGTGCCTCAAAAGCAGGCCCAAAGGCGCGCTACGCGTTGAGATTCAGGGCGCTACGCAACAGGGTATTTTCACAGAAATGCACATACAGCTCAGCAAAACGCAGTTTTGACTAGGTTTGACTTTTTGGAGTGGATTTTGATCTTCCTTGATGTAAATGATGTAATTTTATGATACTTTGACACTTATTTATCTCTTCTAGAAGATTCATTAATGAAATAGGCAAAAATTTAATGAATGAATTAGTTTCCTAGCTTATAGAGGCAAGTTGTTTTGACTGCCTAGATTTTAGTGCTCAGTTTGGAATTGGTTGAAATAGCTCCTAGGATAGTGAGCTTGACCCCTAAAGGCAAGGAAATATGTTATATTGCCTATATTATGTACTTTCTTGGTCATTTTCATGGTTGGACTCTTGAGGGAGAAAGATTCTATTGTATTACTCATTGTATCTCTGCATTTTTGGCAAAGGAAGAAAGACCAGGGTTTTGCAGTCCTTTTTGGGATTGTTGTGGTTACATGTATTGATGGTGTGTTTATCTTTGTACTTGTAAGTTTGTTATGTGAATCATCTTCTTACTTTTTCTTCTGCAAATTAGGCAAATGAAGTGTTAAGGTAGAATTCATGGTTGCTATGCTCTGCGTTTAAGTTTGCTTAATATCAATGTTTTCAGCTGTTTAAGGAGAATTCAAGGTGATTGTTTGCTCTCCTTAGCTCCTTACCAGTCATTCTCATCCATCCAAATCTTTCAAAGGCATCAATACAGTCTCCTACCTCGCCCCAAAGAACCCCCTGCGAAAACTGTGTCCAATCCCCGCACCCAAAATTGCCTTTCCCCAATTTTCCACCAAAACCCTAAAAATTCCAAATCAAACCTTTTTTATCAGTTTACTAGCCTAAAATCAGTGTTCTTTATTGGTTATCTCTGCCCGTTGAAGATCTTTGCCGAGATAGACTGGAGAGAGCCCTCTCCTGCCCCGTAGGGCTAGCTACGAGGCTAAGTGGTTTGATGTTGCCTTGGAGTTTACCTTTTTCAGCCTGAGGTGAAATTTCAAGCGCTAACAGAAGGCACATGCTGGCTTGTAAGGCTCAGGGGATGGGTATTGTTAATGACATCGTTGTGCCCTCACCCACTCTTTCTTACAGTCACCCCAATTTTTACCCTTTGGTAAGAGCTCAAGAGGAAGACTTCTCACTTAGCTTAGGCATTTTAGATTAAAAATTACCAAGAACAATTGCATCCAAATTTAGTATAAGTGAATTTCATGTTAATACATCATCATTTTACTTTGCTTGCAATTTCCCATTTCGCTATCTTGATGTGTTTTGAGTTTCATTTGCAAATATCATTCTTTTCATTTCAAGAAGCATTTATGATGCAAGTATTGTGAGTCCTTTACCTTTGCAACAATTTAATTTTCTTGTGCTTAGAATATTGATCATTGGTGGAGTTCTATTTCATGTTATTGCTTTGATGATCATTATGCTCATGAGTAATTGATGTATCTTGTTATCTAGGGCATTTTCTTCCAAAGTACTATTTCCTTTATAGTTGCAATTGGTGTTCATATGCTTATTCTGGGCTGACATTTGAATTGTCTACCATTGTATCTTGATTTCATTTTTTGAGCAAGCTATTGTTATTTACTTGAATGCACTGGTCTATACTTTGAATATATCATTGAAATTTGCGCATTTATAGGCTTGCTTAATTCTTGGAAACAAATTATTTTTAACAAGTAATCCAAATTAACTTTCCCCCTAGAACCTCATATCGCTTTTAACATAAGTTTTCATTAGGGACCACCCCTCTTAGCTAACTTAGGAGATATCTCAAACGAAGAGAGTCAGGATTAGTGTGACAACCCCTTCTCTTAGTTCCCTACCACCAACCACACCTTGTGGGGTTGAAAGCTTTTTCTCACTATCCTGTAGGTAGGTGTAGGCGGCAAGAGTAACAAGAGGTACTGAGATGGTACCCGATGGAGTGAGTTAGGTGGTTGGATACATCCGTGGCTGCAGTTCAACAAAGGCTATGGGTTATTAGAGGAGCTTGGGGGACACACTATTGTTGGGATTAGGGTGGGATTTTCCATCACATCATGAGACGATATGGGATGGTAGTAGCTGCGTGATGGATTTGGTGGTTGGGCGCACACACAATTTCAAATCTCCATCAGAGTCTAGGACAACACTACTGACATGATGGATTGATAGGGGAGCAGACAGACTTCATGAGATGTTTTGGGATGTTGACTGTGCATGGGATCACAGGATGATCAACATACTCTGGTGGGAGCCTGTAGAAGGAGGTTGCGACGACAGGCCACTAGACTGGGCATTGTATGGAGACAATGCTCTCTCATTGGTGTATTGGGCACAAGAGCTACTGAGGATCAACATAATAGTGTTATTCCCAGTAGCATGTGAGAAATTAGGCCACTCAGGTCTACTAGGGAAGATGAGGTGTAGCTCATGTTGACCACACTTTGTCAACAATCCAAGAAGTAGAGTACAGAGCAGTAGATCAAATTTTTTCAAGTCAATGTCATCATTCATCTTCCAGTTATATCTTTGTAAACCCAATTTTTACAAAGTTTATTGTAAATGATGCTAGTATGACCATTAACTCATGTAATTGCAACCTAAGTAAGCCGATGATTTTTGTTAAAAGATTTCATCCTAGGAAGTTTTTTAACTTCCCCGAGTTATGTGTTGGTAAACACGAATAATCGACAAAGTTTTTCTTCCAACTATATCCCCAAAGCTAGGGTGGATTTTGTTGGCAATGTCTTAGGTGAGTCCTAGTGTTTATCGAGTCTATGTAAAAGTGTGTTTAGGAATAATTTTAGTGCATAGTTACTCATAGTTAGACACCATGGCTAAATTATTTTATTGTTACACAATTGGTTTCATACTAGATCATATTGTGTTGCAGAATTGGGTAATGTCTTGAGGGTCTATGTCTAAATGTATTTTCCCCTTCGAAGGGTTGATATTGTATTATTTTGATGTAAAAGATATTTTAGTGCATGGTTACTCATACTTAGATACCATGACTAAAATATTTGAGGGTGGACAAATAATTAATCCCCTCCAGAAATTAATTAATTTTGAGTAAAAAATAATTAGAGAAGAATTAAATTCTCTCCAAGTGGAAAATAATAAAAAATCGTGGGTCAAAAAGAAATTAATTTTTGGAGGTCCTCCACCAAGGGAAAAATGGATATTTTAAGAAAATTTGACCACTTGGACCTTGATGATTAAGTCAAAGTCAAAATTTTGAGGATATTAGTCCAAAATAATAGTTTTTGGATTAATAAAAAATGGTTTTCCAGAGAAATTCGATTTTTTCCTCAAAAAATATATTATCAAAGGTAGAGATTAAAAGAAGATCAAGTTATTTTCAACAGATAAGATTATTTTGATGAGGATCAAGCCAACTAGCCATTAGGGTTTTATCTATACAAGGAAGGTATCAAAATCTTATTTTTTGTTTTTGGATGAAGTAATTTTCAAGTGATGTACTGAGCTTTGCTCTGCTTGAATTATTTTTTGCATAATAGAAAGATTTTGGGGTTTCAGTTGACAATGTTCTTCTATTTGCTGATCTGTGGTATGTGTTAGTATTTTGTTCTTTCATGCTCTATATTGTGCTAAAATTTATAATTGTTATTTTGGTTGCCAGTGATAAGAAGATTCTATTGGTACAATTATCTTGCCTTAGGTGATCTGATTCACCCCATCATCTAACAATTATTCTCAAGATTAACTAGAGATCTATAGGTACACTAGCTCTTGGACTCCAAGTTCATAGGCTATGGGAAGGATCGACGTTGTTTGAGCTTTGGGCTTTCATTTTGACGAATGATTTTGCAGGAGGTTTTGGCCACTAATTTTTCAGAATTATTCATCCTTATCATCTACTCTAAAATATCAAAGTTTTATTTATTTTGTGCTATAAAGAGTTAATCGGCTAATGAGAGCAAATATTTAAATTTTATAAATATTGTGTATATTTGTAAATAAATCTAACCCATTTTTATTTTTGAGGTTTTGTAAATAATTTTGGGTTTTGGGAATTTTTCTCTCTTCATTTGTACGGGTGAATTCTCAAGTGCTCAAAGGAAATTCAAATTTGGTTGGAGGAACTAGCCCTATGGCTAGGGTTTCAAAGGTTTCTCACCTCCAAGAGGGGCCGTCTAGCTCATTTGCCCAAATTGCTCAATTGAGAAGGGCTGAATCAAGCCTTAGAGGCCTAGATTTAGCCTCCCAAGGCCCTAGAATCTCAACGCTTAGCCAAGAAGAGAGGCCATAGGCCCTATAAGGTAAATTTTGAGATTTTTTGTGGTAATTGTTTTTGTTTTCCTAACTCTATTTATGTTTGCAGGGGTCCGAAACTTTTTTAAGGCCTCCAAGGCCTAACTGAGCTCCTTTTCTCCCCTATTGTGAGCCCTAAGGGGGCTTATCTCTTGTGCGACGACCTCTAGAAGGCTTGTTTCTGAGTGTCGCAGGCCATTAAGGCCTCTTCCACCCTCTCGGTAGCCCTGATTGGGCCTCTTCCTAGCCACCATAGGCCTCTAGAGGCCTTCCACCCTTGACGACAACCCCTATCCTCCTCATTTTGGTATGTTATAGGCCCTAAGGGCCTCTCTCCAGTGTTGTTAAAATCGCGATAATATCGCTATGTTATCGGATACTCACGATTATTTCATTAAATCGATAATATCGCGAGTAGTACTCACGTTTTTTTTTTTATACGCGATTTTTTCCCTTCCAAATTTAGGGTTTTGATCTTATAGTAGTGTTACCTCCCTAGGTAGGAGTGGCTAATAAACTATCGTATTAGGTGTTCTGAGCCCCTAAGGGGAAAGACATGTCCCTAGTACATCCTTCAATTAATAGGTGGCGGATGAATGATGATGAAATAAATGGGGACAAAGGGGTCTCAGGGCCAAATGCCATGGGTACAAGGATAACAATAATGAGGGAAGTCCACACATTGGGTGTATAGATATAAGGAAGGAGCAATCGTGGATACATAAATTACCCCAACCTTTGTTTTTCCACCCTTTTTTATTTTCCTTTTGCCTTTTCTTGATTTTTCTTTGTATTATTACTCGGGGCTCCAGGAAATGAGAGCATGATGTGAATGGTGTATAGCAGTTATTACCCCCTTAAGGTGGGGCAGTTCATCACCCATCAGGGGTTGGGACGTGAATGGTTTCCTTTATGATGTGAGGGGTACTCATGGGCCCTAGGAAATGTTAACCACCACCTATGGGTGACCCCTATAGGAGAAATTTTCTCCTAGATTTGTCTTCATCCGGAAGCCAACAACTGCTTGCAGCCATGTGCTACTATTCTTTGCCCCTTGAGCCAGTCATTGTGTGCCCTCGCTCACCTGTTATGATCGTATGTTTGAAGGGTTTGAAGGGTGGGCCTTCCAACCCCAAAGGTATGATTTTTCATCATGAAATTGGATGTTTATGCTTGCTTTTCTTTGGCACATTTGGACATGGATTAGTGGGGGGATTCAACGGAAAGAACAGGCTTTCACCTGTACTCTTGTTTCCTTGCCTCATCTTGGGGGTAAATCTTGGATCCTAGTTTCGTGGGATATCCTCTATGAGCTATTAGCTTTAGGAGTGGCACTACATGGGAAACCTTGATTTTAGTTGCATGGTCCCGCTTCTTGACACCATATATCTCACTCCCCTCTGTTCATTACAAGCCCTTTTTCACATTTTCCCATCCGGGTCCACATTTGTCCATTGAGTCCACAAGGTGTTAGCCTTTCCCTCCCTTTGTCCACAACTTTCGGGCCTGGAACAATACCCTAGAGGTTGATGCAACGAAAAAGAAACATGAAAGCATAATATGGCCACTTACAATAGGTAATGTACCACACAATCAAAATATGGTCAGGACAAAAAAATTTAGTGTGTGGGCAAAAGCCAAACACGAGATCTAGCCCCTATCATTAAGGCCATCACCTTGGTTCCTAGGCCCCCTATGAGCGCCCTCAGGTTCATTAAGGGACCCATGATTGTCTCACCCCTTGGTGAGCGATGAACTGCCCAACCTTAATGGGGTATTCACTGCTACATCTTACACATCATGCTCTCATCGGAGTCTCATTCCCTTGAGCCTTGAGTAGTGAAAGGAAGAAAAATCAATAAAAGACAAAAGACATATGAAGGATGGAAAAACAAAGGTCGGGGTAACTCATGTACCACGATTGCTCCCTCCTACATCCATACACACAAGGTATGGGCTTCCTTTATTATAGCTACCCTTGCACCATGCCATGTGGCTTGGAGCCTTTCTTCTCCATTCCGTCACTATTTCACATGACACCGACTCTTTGATTGGTGTACTATGGACTTGTCATTCCCTTAGAAGTTGAAACCACCTAATAGGGTCCTTCATTAGCTCCATTGTCGAGAAAGGTAACATTGGTACATGTCTAAAGTCCGTTTGGAAGGGCATGCCACTATGAGGTGCCCACTTTTGCCCTCAATTAGAAAGCTTATTTACTCAATTATACTAATGAATTATTGTACTTGAAGGTGAGGAGACACATTGGATCTTATATAGGATTGTACTTGGGTCATCATCTTGTACTTGGTCTCCCTATATGGGATCCAAGGCCGCCAGAGGGTCATAACGGCACATGTAGGGTGAGCATTGAGAGCCATGGGCCTCCAGCATTGCAAAGCATCGATTGCCACACCATGGGCTTCTTCAGCACCACCACATTACTTGTTCATGCCCCAGCCATACAGAGATGATGATGCATTTAGACCATGTTGCCCAACCAGCCACACAGTGCACTCGACACTTGGTAGCTGATCCAAGGCCGATAGGAGGTTTTGTCTCATCTGGAGGGACATGGGAGGGCATGTGTCATCTACTAGCCCTCATTAATGGAGCATTGACATGATCTTGAGCCATTTGGAGATCCATGAGACCCATTTGAAGCCCACAGAGTCCAAGATGGGGTTTGGAGATGTTTTGCAGCATTTGGAGGGCATTTCCCTCTTATTCATCATGTTTGAGGCCCTCACTTTCATCATAGCACGTTGAGGACTCATCTTAGCCTTCCAATGACCCTTCCTACTCCATTTTGCACTATTTCAGCGCTCTTGGGATGGCTTATCATTCAGTTTAGTAGCTATTTGGTGGACTTGTCACCAAAGATATGTTATTTTACACATTAAAATATTAACAGGGGCTTAATTAGGCTAAATTGAACTTGAGGAGCCTCATATAAATAAGAGAGGCCTCATTTTGTATTGGATCATCGTTTCTTGGATTGGGATATCTCTTAAGAAATTCAGACTTGCAATTGTTGGACAAAATTACTATGTTTGAATGCATTTTGACATTTGGAAATCTTCGCTATCTTTTCTTGGAGCTTATTTTTGCAATGTTGATGGATGGATATATTCTCATTGTCTTGTAAGTACTCTTTGATGCTATATTTTACATTGATAAATGGCTAATGTATGGAATGTTATTTCATGATCTTAATGTGCCCTAATCTAATGCGAATTTGTGAGAACATTAATGTTATTGGAAGTATTGCATGCATTACTCATAGATAATGATGAATGAATGTTCCTATAGGCTAGTCTTGCATATTGTATCCTTGAAACTCCATCAACCATTGTCAACGAAGTATAAAATCCTATAGTAGCCGTGAAGCTGCATCCTCTAGGGTTAGCAAAGTTGCATCCTCTAGGGTTAGTGACACTGCATTAGGTCTCCTTGAAGAGCGAAATTATCAAATCAAAGTAATTCTTGATGCCATTTCTCCCAATTGCTAGGCATTGGTCCAAGATCCTTTGTGATCACCCTCAACTCCACGAATCATCTTCCTTTTCACCTTTTTCTTCCTTTTTTTTGTCCCTTTAAGGATAAGGAGGCTCATCTAGGGCTTTGTGCGAAATTTTAGGGAGGAGGAAATTTTGAATTCCATCCGGACAAGACTCTTCCTTAGTGTCACCTCTAGGCATCCATGAGTTTTGAATGAATTTCAAGTGTTGAATTTTGATATAGTTGATGCCCTAGCTGTCACACCAAGTGGGAACCCTATAAGTCATCCTTCAACTTGGGGATTCTCTAAACGTTTGTAGTTTAGTACTTATTGAATGATACCATTCATAACCTTTCTTTTGCCTACCATGACCTTGGATGTGTCAATATATCGTTATATATCTCAACCCTAGGTCTCGTGCAAGATCTATTTCAAGGGTTTTTTCATGGAAAGTCTTACTAGCTTCTCCCAAAGCTTGCATATTCATTGAACCTTTCCATTGAATGGGCCACCTTGCCTCACTTCAAATATATCTTTAGATACAACTATCACAAGTGAGGGATATTGGGAGTCCTCCTGTCAGTGAAAATCCGTGAAGAAGGGAACTTAGGCTGTGGTGATAGTGGGTCTCTGTCCCATAGTGTCGTTGTGCCCTTTAGCTTTAGCCTATTCACTAGGCCCACTAGTTTGTACAACAACAAGATCCAGTGTGATGGCCATGATATAGGGTAGAGCTCATGTTTGGCTTTTGCCCACGTGTTATATTAAATGTGTCGACCATCTTTTGCTTTTTATGATTTTCTTTTCCTTCTGTTTCTTGCTTGTGGCTATGATATGCTTTTAACTTTCTTTTCGCTGCATCAACCTCCGGGGCAACGTTTCCAAGCCCGACCTAGATATGTGGACAAGGGGAGGGGGTGTGTCGGTGCCTTGTGGACGCAGAGAAAGGAAATGGTGAAATAGGGCTTGTAATGTGCAGAGGGGAGTGAAAAATATGGAACGAAAAAATGGAACCACACTACAAAATTGGGGTTTCCCAAGTAGTGCCCTTCCTAGGAACGACAAAATGGAACCACACTACCAAAATCGGGGTTTCCCAAGTAGTGCTCTTCCTAAAGCCATCGGCCAATAGGGGAGATCCCACGAGACTAGAATTGAAGATTAACCCCCCATTTAAGGTGAGGGAACAAAACCACGGTCAAAGCCTTTCCTTCTTCCAAGTTACCCAATAATCCATGCCTAAAATTCTCAAATGAGAAGCAAGCATAAGCACCCGATTGTGCAATGTAAAACATACCTTTTGGGTTGGATGGCCCACCCTCTAACATATGCTCTTGACAAACGGGCGAGGAAATATACCACTGATGCAGGTGGTAAGAAAGTGGCACATCACATCGGCTACAAGGTGGCTGTCAGGGGCTGCTGGCTGCCGGCTGGAAGAAGATGAATAGGAGAAGGTTTCTCCTAGGGGAACCCACTTTTGGTGGCAATGAAAAACAAGCATAAACACCCAATTGCACAATGAATAACATACCTTTTGGATCGGATATCCCACCTTCTAACATGTGCTCTTGACAAATGGGCCAGGAAACTTATGACTGATGCAGGTGGCGGAGATAAAGTGGACATCACATCAGCTACAATGTGGCTGTCAGGGGCTTCGGGCTGGATGAAGATGATTAGGAGAAAAGTTCTCCTAGGGGTACCCACTTTTGGTGGGTTACAGGGTCCATGAGGGTCACCCCTCTTTCCACATTAACGTTCAAAGATAACTATGGAGTTATATTGCAACACTGTTTGGCATTAGAAAGTTTTTGATCGTAGATGTGTTCTTATCATTAAAATGTTGAACAGATGAGATGCTATATCTGATCTGATGCTTGATGAATGTAATTACTATTTTTTCTATTATTAAAAAATATGCTTTACAATTTAATTTGTATTTTTTATTATTATTATTTTCTTTAATGGAGTAGGCAGCATGCTGCTATTCTAATGAAGCTGGCCTTCTCAGACAGCAAAATTGAGAATCTTGGTTGAATGATTGTTGTTATTGTGAGAATTCCTTTTTGCTCTACGACTAGCTTGTGGCTGCTTGTGCTTAATGCCATCCTGAATCAATCTCTATTCTTAATTATTGACGTCAAATTTTCTTGGTCACTTGTGCACATTATTATGATTTCGTTTTGTTTCATTTCAATTTTTTTCATTAAGTTATTCAATGACCCGAGTTTATTTATTTTTATATTCTCTGCTGTTGTTGTTAGTTTAATTATCTGCCAAGAATAATTCTAATCTACAGAAAGATGAACCTGCTTGGTGAATTTGAAATCATTAGTCCTGTTTGTAAGGCGGTTGGACTGACAATGAGGTTAAATTGTGTTTGATTATGATTGATTGTCTAATAAGATTACTTGTCCACAAGGCAGGTTGTTATACTACTGTAATCTTGAGGTAGATTATAACTAAAAGATGGTAACAAGTTTCTTTTATTAATGACGTTACATCTTGCAGCTAATCAGAAATTATCGTTCCTCGAGTAATATTCTGAAGGCTGCATCAGCACTCTTAGGAAATGATCCAAACAATTGGCAAATGGCATCAACAAAGGTCTTGAATCTTGTTCCCATGAAGGTATGATGCATTTATTAGACGCTTTTCTCTCTTATTTTGTACAAATCATTTATGCCTGAAATATTTGCAGCATATTTGAAAATTTGTCTTTTGATTGTTATTTCACTGAGTGCAGCCTCCTGGGGAGCCTATTTGCATTCAGAAATTACGGAGCCCTGTTGAGGAAGCAAACTTCATTGCATATGAGATTCAGAGACTTGTGAACACCAACTTAGCTACATGGTGTAGCTTTGCAATATTGTTTCGTACCCATGTTCAGGTATATTTATACATGCAATTCATTGGTATAGACTTTGTTAATTTATTTTTTATCTGATCTGATGTTGGCTTTGCTGTTTGATGCAGTCGTTTTTTATTGAATCATCTCTTTCAAGCTTGCAAATTCCTTATTCAGTTATTGGGTCCAGGCCCTTATACTCACACAAGGTATGGGTTTCTCTCTTTACCCTCTCCCCATATATCTAGATCCGAATCTACCTAAGTCATTTCATAATGTTTGGTAAACTAGATGGGACTGCTGTCATGCTAAAGGATTATAAATGATGATATCTACTAAATTTTAGTGACAATTCATGTTGGTTGAAAACCACAGACTACTAGTATGTTTAGTACATAGAACTGTTGGAAATCTTGGGTAAAGCTGTCATTGATGTCAATAAGATGACATCATAGGTAGCTTGCCCTAGATAAGATCCTATGTGTAAACCCTAGATAGAAAACCCTAATGTGGAAGAAATCCCTATCTATATGATGGCAAGCCTTAGATTGTTGAACCATGGTCTAGCAATGAATAAATGAAGGAGCTCCTTCCATGATGACATATGAAGTACATAATGAAACCCTAGATGCTATGCCCTAAGTTCTAACATTGTTGAAGCTCTAATTAAAGAACAATGAAATCCTAACATGATTCATTCATTCAATGAAGTCCTAGGTCTATGATAAAAAAGCTGCCCTAGGTCCATTAAGATGATGAATTCCTTGAAAACTAGCCTTGTTGAAAAGCCCTAGCACTCTAGTTCATGTCCCATGATCTCATCCCTAGCTCCCTAGTCCTAAAACCCTAATCCTTGTTCCTAGTCCTTGTCCCTTACTAGGATTAGAGCATAGGGGTTCCTAAAGCCCTATTCTAAATAAGCATACCTTAATCCCATTCACATAAAATCCTAAAGGCTGTCATAAATCTCTAAACCCTTGACTATTCAAAATATGAAACCTTATTGTCAAAAAAGAAAATTTATTTTTTAGTCGACCTAAGCCTACTTATACAAGTCGACTCCAATGAGAAGACATGTCTATTCATAAACACAAACAATTCTAAATATCAAACTAAGCTCATCGATTCGGAAAGCAATTCAGTCAAGTACAGAGAGAAAAGTTCCGATCTGAGGTGCTAAAAGAGGCAAAGAAGGATGGAAAATTGAAGATAATTAATTTGGACAAATATTGTTTTGGATTTTTTGTGTGGATAAGGTTCTGAATATATCATTGATTCTGTAAACAAGACTGCTCAAACTTGCCATACTTACCTGGGGATTGTTATTAGTATGCACTGCTGCATCCTGTACTGCTATCCATGGCCCTGCCACTACTACTGTTGCATCCGTATGGCAGCTCCCTCTGCATCCGTGCTGCTGCTGGACCTTTCTCCCAACGCTGCATCTACACTACAACCCCCTCTCATCATGCTACATCATGCTACTGCTAACTGCTACTACAATGTAACTCAGTTACTGAGAAGTAAGTCACTGATCCACCCAACTACTGACATCCCAGTCAAGCTAGAGACACTCTCGATGCTAAAGCTCTCTCTGCCACTAACAAGTGCTCCCTCTAGGGCCTCTGTGCTACTACAACAACTCCCTGCATCTCGCACTGCTGCAAACCTCTATGTGCCATCATGCGCTGTTTCAACACTCTTCGTGCCTCTCGCACTGCTGCAGCCGGCTAGCCTTGCGCTACCCGGGGACTCCTGCATTGTAGCACTCTACGCGCTTCATTCGCATCCGTCTCTACCAACATCCACCAGTCCTATTGCTCTCTCTTCGGGGCTCTTGTAGCAAGGTATAATCCAAGAGGTTGGGTACCTCAAGGATCCTGCCCGTCATCGCATGTAGTCCTCCTGACTACAGCTCGATGTCTCCCCACCTCTTCGTTAGAGGTATATGAGCAGCCATGGCAGAATCGTCATCCTCCTCGACCTCCTTTTCTACCTTCACTGGCGCTGCCTTAGAGTCAAATGCCTCTCACTTACTCTTCTTCTTCGGACACTGGTTTACTCTTCTTCTTGCTCAGCCGTCTAATCTCCTCTTGGCGAAAAGCCGCCCATAATTCTTCCCAATCTGGAAGACTCGCCCTGCCCAGTATGCTCTGAACAAATGTCTTCCACTCCTCAGAGACTATGTTTAGTGCGGTCCTCACCATCAACTCCTGCTCTGGCGTGGCCCCTATGGAAGTTAGGTGGTCCCAGATCTCCTTCAATCGACGAGGAAGTGATCTATCTACTCTTCCTTCTGCATTTGGTATGATCTCAGCTGATTCTCAAGTAACATCTTCCTCTGCATGGAAGTATGCTGGTACAACATCTTCAAGGTGTCCCACATTTCCTTTGCCGTATCCTTCTCGGTAATATGTTGGACTACATGATCCTTGACCCGATCAAGGATGATGCTTTTCACGTTGGCCATTCCCTCCTCGTACTTCTCATTATCAGCCGGATCAACTGGGATTGCCATTGTTCTCAAGGCGAATGCCTTGATGCAATGTCTATCTAGAATGGATAGGATCCTGGCCTTCCAGACCACAAAGTTGGATACCCCGTCCAGCCTGTCCTGATCCTCCGAGTCTCTCTACTTCCCTTCAAAGGTTCTCTCTTCGACTGTTGCTGAGTCTGTCTACTTCTCGCCTGGAAGTTCTTTGCTGGATTCCTTCTCAGTCACGCTTTCCCTTTTGCAAATACTCTTGCCAATCATCAAGTTGCACCTCTCCGATCTTCTGTGCACCTGCAACTGTTGGAAATAATACTGAGAGGGGGGGGGGG
>APFE031423390.1:0-27846 GCA_000404065.3 Pinus taeda
GAAGCTGTGTATGTCCTTTTGTGTTGTGTGTTCCTAGCTGAGTTTGGACTGATCCCTTTCAACCTGGAACTCACCTTCACCTTCTTCCCTCACAGTGAAAGAACCATTGACACAAGTACACTTACACTCACTAGGAACATGAACCTCACTTCTTGAAGATAAAGAGAACCACTCTCCTGTGCTGACAAGAAAGAGTTGAGGCAAATCATTAAGACAATGGAAACCTGGGCCATCATACTGGATGGGAATCCCACACCAAATGGTGTGAGGTCTAGTTGGGACTTCATACTGGGGTGATCTTCTGATGTTGGCAGATCCAACACTGTCAACATTTTGGCGCTTGAAGGAGGGCCAGATGACAAGCTGAGCCCATACATCTGGGTTGAACATCTTACCCAATGAATAATATACGATTGGTGCTCCCGGGGTGTTTCTCTTATTTCTCCCTTAATCAGTTATCAATCCCCGATGAGCTTCTCGATCACTTGTCCTTGTTAAAGTTTGACGGTGAGGACATAACGTCTGTAACCGAGTACATTTCTGATTTTCTTCATTTCTCTGAATCTCATGAAATTGATGGTGATGAGCTTGCTTGTGACTCTTATTCCTTACCCTTGAAGGTCATACTAATCGGTGGTGTCAGACCCTACCACCTGCTTTCGTCCATTCCCTTCTCACTTTCACCATAGAGCTCCATCAAGCCTTCAATGAGTGTGACCACCAAGATGTCTATGAAAGAATCTCTTGTTTAAGAATGAATCCTGGCGAATCAATTGAGGAATTGTCTACCTGCTTGCTTCACCTATGTCACGAAATTCCTAGGTAGTTTGTGGACCTTGACTTCGTGAGCCAAGAGATGAAACGCTTGGTTCATGTCTCTTGAAACGGTGAACTTCCTAATTTCTCTTCTTCCTCAACTCTTGCGAATCATGAGACACCTCATGTTTCGAAGAGGGTTCCCCCTCGCAGCGGTTTTAAAGCTGAGAAATCTGCGCAACATGTTCCCAATCCATCTGCTTAGTTGTCTCCCACCCCAATGGAGGAAATTCCAGAATTCTTAGGAAAGCCTATGGCGAAAGCTCATCCTTCCATTCCACAAGAAGACATCACCGTTCCTAACCCAAGTCTTGAGTCTAATATGCATTTCTGCCATCCTCCATCATCTACAAGCCATGACTCCTTGCACCATGGCTCGCTTGAGCGATCTACTTCATAAGCTAGCTACACACACTCTCTTGATTCTCGAGCTATTGGCTCAAGTTGCAGTCATGTGCAAGGTAGTCTCATCATATAGGCAGAGGATTACGACGGTGAAGACACAATCGATTCCTCTCAAAACATTGAGCTTCCATTCTTGATCGATTTTCAATCCATGAATCTTGGTGTAACATCACGTACAATCAATCCCTTTGATCAACCTCTAGTCTTCGACTGTCATCACTCCCACGCTTCCGTATGTTGTGATGAACACCCAAGCACATCGTATGATCTATTATCATTTCACATACACTCTAACTTAGATCTGGAATGCACACTGGTCAAAGCAGACATCGATATCGAAGCTTCCTCTGCACGTCACTTGCTTGTGTGTCCTATCATTCACAGTTCATCAACATGCGTCGGAGATGTTAGGTTCCTATACCGATAGGAGTCATAATTTTTGAATGACTGAGATTAAAACTTGTAATATGTACATACCTTTGCTTTGTGCAAATGTTTTCCATATTGATAAATTAAAAAATGTAAAGAGGGTATGTCCTAAAAGAATAATCAAAGGACAAAAAGAATAAAAAGGTAAAAAAAGATGAAAAATATGAACTCCAAGAAAAGAAAAATACCATGAAAGTGAGAAAGGCAAAATTCCATTCCTATTTTACTCTTATGCAGAATAAAATGATTGTGTGCATCTTGTGATCCATGCCACAATCCATGACAGTCAAAATGTTTAAACTTAGCTATGTCATGTTTTCAATTTCATGTCTATAGATAGAGAATAAAATCCAGCCAAACAGTGCAACCTTGGCAGATAATTAGATATGTTGAGTAAATAAAAGGAGCTCAACTGTTTAACCTGAGCCCTTGGATGTAATAAGGTTAGATTTGGTTAGTTCATTATTGTAAAGAGAAAGAAAATTTTTTGATAAGGGCTTTCGAGCTCAAATGCATCCTGATAAAGAGAAGTAAAAATGGTAGGATGAGTAGATGGGTAAGTAGAAGAAAGGTTGCATAAGTATGATGATTGATTAGACAAAAGCATATTTATCATTTCCATCATATAAGTTCTAGATATCAATGAACAATCAAGTACGCATAAGGTTTACAAAGTCAGTTAATTAACTTCCCCCATCTATTTCATCCTTTCACTTTACTAATTTCCCACAAATAAAGTTCAAAGTACCAAAACCTTTAAGTCAAAGAAGCTCAAAGCATTTCTCTGACCTTTGGAGGGACTGGACCCTCGGCTTAATGACTTATAGGCAATAAGTACTAAAACCCCTCATAAAAATTCATCCCTCCCTTTAGCTCATTCATCCCTCTTAATTTCCCCTCATTTCCCTAATAAAACCCCTTTTTCTAAGGTTAAAAATTTACCTAGGAAAAGCAATCACCCCCATGTAAAACCCCTTTTCCCCAAAAAAACCCACAAAATCACATTATCCTAAGTATTTATGTTAATATTGGAAAATCATTAAAACATGAAACATCATTTACTTAGTGTGTGGTGTCCCCTTTCCACCAATTTTTTAATTACTAATTTTATTTATTAAATCCTGATAAAAATCCATTTCCCCGTATATATTTAACTCCTAGATATAAATTAACCCTAACCTTAGTTTAAATATAAACTATAATTTCACCCAAAACCTGAAAACCCACTAAATAATCGATCTGCGATTAAGTTAGGCAAAAACCCAATTAATCCCTCCGCTAATGACCCTGATGCCTTAGCCCGCCTTAGTCCGTCATTAGCCCAAATACTGCCACACTTAATCACTCCCTAAGCCCCCCCATTAGCCTCTGTGTAGCTTCTCCGCCCGATCACTGTGCGATCATCTCCCTTCACATCCGACGACCCTTATCCATATCAGGTGGACCCGACATCCGAACAATACCCGCCTGATAAAGTTGTTTTCCGCCGGGCCCCCGATGCTATGCGTCGTTCAACATATGGAATCGGGCGGCCTCCCCCTAATACCATTGAGCGCCGAAAAGCGGTGCAATGGAAACCATATACCGCCTGCCCGCTACACAAAAAAATGGTTACTGTTCACCCCGCTACACAACAAAATGACCACTGTTCACCCATACCCACCAAAATTGACTTTCACTCATAAAGCCAAAAAGCCCCAAATCATTTGTTTTTATCGTGTTTTCCACTGTAAACCTCCATGCACGCACCTACGAATGTCGAAGCTATCAACCTATGTCCAATTGCACCCTAAAGAGGCCACAGAGCACCCAATTCACTTTCCAGCCTACAAAGAGCCTCTTCGACCATTCGCAGTTGCCAGCTACCCTGTTTAGAGCTAGCTTCCTTAAATTCCAGGTATTTAAGCCATAATTCACTGGAAAACCTGTCAATTTCAAAACCAGTTACTGTTTTCTTAGTTAAGATAAAAAGTAATTGAAAAAACTCAAAGAACTCAAACCTACTCTGTGCTGAACCACCATTTCCCTAAAAACTGCAAATTACCTCCCCCACTCTCAAATCCAAAAGAACTGAGAATGGCTGCCCCAATTGCATGGATGTAAGGCTTGTCACCACTCACCATCTAGACCTGGACCACCTTCCCTTAGCTGATAAGGATTTCTAGATAAAGGACACCTCTGTCCTAGAATCCTTGCTCAAAGTACACTGCCAAAGTATGGATAGATACTTGAACCAGGCTGATGAAATTAGTCTGTGGGAGTCCAATTTGCCTAAGTACCAGTTCCTTAGAGTCCACATTTTCCCATAAATTGTACATTATTGCCATGCCAACTATGTCCCCAATCAAAGAGCAGTCATGTCCCCTAACCAGGACATTCTTTTCACTATCACCGTTGAATCTATAAATGAGATGCTACAACTCCAGCTTGGCCAAAACTTGACTCCCCTCTCCATTGGAGATATGTCGGACTTATTTCCCAAGCTCAGCCCTACAAGATTGGCCCAAATAATCCAAACGTTCATCCTAGAAGAGAAGTATACCCCCATAGACCCCCCTCCATATGTAACAACTTTATTTTCTCCTTGGGGAAAAAGTATTATAGATATGATATCTAGAGTCCTGGGTTATACCACCAGTGAATATATTGATGAGATTATTCTAGCCTTCATGTCCATATACACTTCAGGAAAACCTCCTACTATCATATATTACTATTCTTAGTTCATAGCTGATAGGATGTATGAACAGTTCCTTAGAATGAGTAATGAGAGAGTCTTCAAATACTCCTCGGTCTTGTATCACCTTTTCCTATATTAACAGTTCAACAAATTCCCGCTTACCTTGCAAAAACTGGACACCAAGGGCCAACCAAGATCAGTTATCTTGTGGACCCCATTGATTCATCAACATCCCTCCCCCTATTCATACAATGAATTCATTTATTCCTTTGTCCACCCTATGATGACCATGCTCACTGGAACCCCTCCACCAAGAATCAGTCCTGAAATTAGGAGAGTCCTTCATCTAAACATCAATCATCAGGTGGGATATTGGTACTTGTACCAAAACCACACTGAAATTAGGATTTATGGCTATGAGCTGGCCCCATACAAACTTCCTAAATACCTCCCAATGAGGTTATTTGCCCTGGAGTACTACAGGCAAATAATAAATTCAGATGAGGTAAACTTTGTTAAATCCAAAAAGAAAGCCCAACTCAAAATCAAAGACCAATTGGGTCCCTTTATTTGTAATAGCAGAGAAGCTGGGAAGGAAGCAGACCTAATCCTTCAGAGATTGAACTAAAATAGAGCTTCATATGGAGATATGATCCCTTGGACTTCATCTGCAAAAGAAGGCAGAAGAAAAATGTGCCCCCCTATATCCATCGCTCATCCCTGAAATAGAAAAATATGCCAACCAGTTGCAATGGGTGGAAAACACTTTAGAGGACAGGGATAATACAGAATTTGTTGTGGAAAACATATTAATTGATCTGGAAAAACAACTTGATGAGTATTCTTTCTTGTAGGTGCCAGGGGAATCAAGCAGGCCAGACCAATCAGACATACCAGAGAAATCACAGGTGCTAGAGGGATTAGAAGTACCAGACCTGTCAGAGGTGCTAGATCAAACAAACATATCAGAGAAATCAGATAAACCAGAAACCACCATGAGTACCCCTCTAGTTCTATAGACTCCTCTAAATGAGGAGAAAATCCTCAAGAGAAATAGGGAAGGGGCCACTACTTCAGAAAGAGCAACATCATAAGCCCATGCAGAGACAAGCTAGGCTAAGAGACAAAGAGTGAATCCTATCTCTGAACAATAATATATAGAGGAGACAACTGAAGTTACAAGCATAGAAAGAGATAGGAGCATGCTTGCCACTCCATCTGGAGGCATCCTAGAACCTTCCACATCACACACTCAGATGTTGGAAAGGCAGCAAAGTGTTGAGGTATCCTCTTTTAGAATGCCAATTGATAAAGACCAAGATATTAAGGAGAGATACAAAGAAATAAAGGCTAGAAATGAGAGGCTGAAAGCCTAAAACTATGCACAGTTTCTGAAGATGACTGCTACCAATAAAAAAAGGCTTATATCATCCTTTTATGTCAAAGAGGGGAAAATGCAGATGACCTTCATCAAGCCAGCCACTCAACAACAAGGACAACATCAGATTTTAAAAGGGTGGATTTTGAAGTACTGGCAAGGGATATTCATGCCATTGACCAGATTGAGCTACACAAGCAAATAAGTGAGATGATATACTCCACCTTAATAGGGAAAGACATTGTTTCCCACCAACTGCAAAACTCTCTTAACAATATATCAGCACAGTTCCAGTTGGAGAAGAACTCCTCATAGGCTAAAGATAATAGAATCAAGTCCTTAGAGGACTTAGTGATTGAGTTGGGACATGATCCCAAAGATGTAAATGCTGCAGAGTAGTTGATTGAGAATAAAAATGATGACATTGCTGCCCTCAAGAAGAAAATAAAGATACCCCAACTGGATCACCCGCAGACACAGGAAATCTTAGAAGCATAGCAAGGACATGAAGAGCTCATGGACTTGGTCTTGAAACTAAACGAACAACTCAAGGAGACAGAGAAGGAGTTGGACACTTTAATTCAATCGAAGCAAAGTGACTTGGCCACAACTTCCAGAAATGTCATCCCCATAGTGTCAACAACAGTTCCTTCCACAATGGAAGCATCATTGGCACCTATAGCTCCACCTGCCACAACACTGCCAATTACAACTAAGTCCACTACAACAACAGGTACATCAACTAAGAAAGCAGTAGAACTGGTAAAAGCCATGGAGGAGATGTCCATACAAGCTGCAAAGCTCAAAATATTAAAGGAGAAAGTGGCAAGTTTGGAAATTGATTGCAAACTTGCCCAAATTTAGAAAAGAGAAGAAACACAGAAAGCCCAAAGAATGGGTGTGAAAATCGAAGTCCTAGAGGAAGATTTGACATTGCAGAAGCCACTAGGACAGACTAAAGAGATGCTCTAGGATAATATCATTGACTTTCTCAATGATATTTGGCCATCAATCCAAGTTATATTTGAGCAAACAAAATTGGTGAAGATAGCCACTGAAGCCATCCAGAAAGTAAGAGAAGAATTGGGAGATTAACCAGAGGATGCAAATTGACTCTTCCACTTCCTAAACAACAAGAACAAATATGAGCTCCAAGAACTTAACATAGAGGATAGGACTAAAGCCATCCTAGAGATTAGAAAGGTTCTTTCCAAAAGAAACCTCATGCTCAACTTAGAAGAAAAGTGCCACAACATGCAAGTAGCCATTGATAGGTTTATGGCTAAATTTCAAATTTTGAGGGACAAAGGTCTTCCTAGTCCTATGGTCATCAATGACAAACTCATGACCCAATTGGACTATAGTGATAGACTCAGGAGATTGGCCAAGGAACAAGCCAACTCTTTGGCTATTAAAGCTTTGCCAATAGGCAAAGTATTATATGATACATTGGAGAACCTTTTTTTCCTAGAACATGAGGTGAAACATTTGTTTCTCACCAAGCCCAATTTTGCAAAATACACAGAGGCAAACGACATTTACAGAATAATTTTGAAAGTGAGATTGTCTGAGGAAGAATGGTGGGAGAAAATGATAGATTTACTATGAAAAAGTTTTATATCAGAAAGTTACCATAGTAAATCTGAAGGCAGCCAGGTGAAACAGGTAAAAGACAAATCAGTAGGGTCAAAGAGTAACAGAGTCAAAGAGTATTAGTGAAAGATCAAAGTAAAGAAGATTGTAGCGTAGAAATACCACAACTATCAAGTAGCTTAAAGGGCTCAAAACTCAATAGAAATAGCTAACAACACCACAATAAAAGGGACAACAAGAAGCAATTCTACATCTGTCCCTATCTTCATGCATGAAGATATTTTATTCCCTAGATTAAATCTCAAATTGTTATGAGATATTTTGTAATTATTTTTTGTATAAATACTTCAAATTTCGAAGTACGTAGGGTGGATTCCAAGACATTTCTATAGACCTTTTCTCTCAAATCAAAATTCTATTGTATCAATGACTAGATTGGCTTGCTGAATCAAGGAATAAAGATTAGATATTTTACAGGATTCTTGTGTAAAGTGAAATACAAATAAGTATTCTCTCATGTTCAATGTTGTCTTTCCTTATGTTTTTTCCATAATCTTATTTGTATCTCTAAAATATAAATGTATAGCATGGAATGATATTTCAGAAATTGCTTGAATGCACTCTGTCTTAACTGCTTTACATTCTTAATATTTTCCCCTAAACTATCTTAGCTAGGGAATTCTTAACTGCTCCTTAGCTTCCATAGTTTCTCCTCTGATCTATAGAAAAGGATTCTTAATTTCCCTTTGTTCATAATCATCCTCTGTTCTTCATTCTGATCTCATCCAAGGATTCTTAAGTGCCCTTTCACCCTGGTTAGAATTACTTCACCCATTAGGCCTGAATATTTGCTTTTTGCTTTGCTAGCCTACCCTATGAACATTCCCTTTAATCATCTGGTCCAGTTATGCTATCCATTTGTTGACTCCATAGCCCAATGGATTGAAGACGTAGCTCTATCCATCTCCTCCAAGAATTCCACCACCCAACCTTCAATTCAAAACCAAAACCCCATGAACATTAAGAAATAGCCTAAAATCCCATAAAACAAAGCTAAATTATATAGAGATAGCCCTCTCTAGACTTAGGTTGGCTAGAGCCTAAGACTAAAATATTGGTTTGTGATTACATCGGATGCTTCCTTCTTCTAATAACTTCTAAGTAAAATTCTGAGTGATAACATATTGGCGACTCCACTAGGGACTCACATCCTCAGTCCTAATAAAACTTTGAGAAAATTTCAAATATTTGTTTCAAGGCTCTTGAAGGGTTTATTAGAAGTTATTTACAAAATTTCACAAAAAGAATGTAATTAGAAAATCGTGAAATTTTGGCTTCAAGGAGAACTCACTATATTAGGGGTAATCTAGATCCAAACCCTACCCCAGTAGTGGATAATCCCAAAAAACAAGAGAGTTCAGTCAGCCCAACACCTTCAATCAAAGTAGATTCATGCTCTGATGAGTGGTTGTTTTTAGAAGACCTCCCCTTTGATGAGTCATTTGACCTTTCCCTATTTAGAACCAGGTCTGAAAGTGCACTTTATGACATAGTTCTAGATCCAGAGTTTATTGTAGATCTCGAACTCCAAAAGGAAAACCAATCAATTGATGAGTATATTCTAAATTCCTCTCAGTCATTCCTTACTACTGTTAAGATCCCTGAGCTTTCTGAACCAGTATCCACTACCCTTAGTTCACCATTATTCCCTTCCACCTCTGAAGTTTATTCCTCACCTCCATTAATACCTTCACTTCCCTACCAACCTACCATTACCCTTCAATCACCTATTACTCCTAGTTCTCCATCAAATCCCGTATCATCTCCTAGTAACCCAACCTCGCTTCTTAGCCCTACCCAACTTAGAGCCATGGAAAATAGATATGCTCCTCTTGTGTTACTTGCCCCACTTGGTGCCATGCCACAAGACTACCAAAACAAAATTGTCCAATTTGATGGCATAGGACCTTATACAGCACAACATCATGTAAAAAAAAAGAACAGACTACTTTGAATTGCATGAAATTGATATCGGAGATGTTCAAATGAGACTTTTTGCTCAAACTCTAGATAGTGATGTTAGGAAATGGTTTAGAGCTTTACCTGCTAATAGCATAGATAGTCTAGATATATTTTATCAGCAATTTTTAAATAGGTAGGAAAAGAAAAACAACCCTATGTAGATCCTTTTAGAATACGAAAACATTAAAAGAGGACCAAATGAAACAGTACAGGATTATTGTACCATATTTAGCAATATATACAATGCAACACCAGTCAATCTTAGGCCCCCACCTAACTTAGCATTGATAAAATTTCCAAGATGGCTTTGATACTGATATGACATTCCAAGTCAGAGAGAGGCATCCCCCAACTTTAGAAGACATGCAGAGTGTAGCAGTTAGTGTAGAAGCCAATTTGCTAGCAAAAAGAGCTAGGGTTAAGAATGAAAGGAGAGGATCTGCCAAAGATGAAGCCTCATCCTCTGACCTTAAAATAGATGTCCTAACCAAGGGTAGGGAAAAAAATGTTAGATATGATAGAGAACATTGAGAGGAAGCCTCAATGGGATAATCAACAGGCACCTCCTATGAGAAACCCAAACTTTAGAAAGAATCAGAATCAAAATACTGGAAAGAATGGACCTGATCAGAATATTAGGCCTCCCTTTCAAGAAAACTATGCTGATATATCCCATTTAGATGATCCTGAACAAGAAACACACATTAACTTGATGGGATTAGATGATGAGGAAATTGTCTTCTTGACCCAAGATGAGCAGGAACTGCATATTTTGCAGCAATTGTAGACCCAATCTGGAGAATCATTTGATTATAAGCAAGGATATGATTCTTCTATCTTTGAAGTACACAACCAATACAACTTGAGGAGTAAAAATAATACTGATACTCCTGACCAAACCAAGAAAACAATGCCAAATCAACCCAAGAAAATCAAAACAACTCCAGTTACTAAAATTCTCCAAATCCTCCCTAGACCAAATCAGAACCCTTTTGGCCCACCATTGTAGATATAACCCATGACCAACCCCGTGATGATCAACCATCCACTTCAATCCCCTCCAAGGAGACAGTGGAAAAATATCCAAGCACCATATTAGAAAATCCACATTAAAAGACCTTAAATACAAAAAAAGACGAGAAACCTACTCCAACTCCTTCTATGAAAAATCCAAGCACTTAAATAGAAAAAGGCCCTTTGCCTTTAAATTTGGGAGTAGAGGTAGCTAAACTGAAAATTTCAGTTCCCTTAACAGAGCTGATTAAAAGTGAAACCTATAAGTCTCAAATAAACCAAACCTTAAACATTGTTGGGAATGAAGATTCTGTCAACTTGTTTGATGATCAGCCTAAGCTTATATTCAGTCTTGATGTTAATGGAAAACCCTTAGAAGGATGGATACCACCCTTTTATATTAGCCTTAGCATTCATGACAAAATCTTACACAATGAAATGTTAGATTCTGGGGCCTCACACAATTTAATGCCCAAATCAGTTATGGAAAAATTAAACTTAGACATAACAAGACCCTACAAGGACTTATTTTCATTTGACTCAATTCAATTAAAGTGTCTAGGGTTAATCAAAGACCTGCGTGTTACCTTAGTACAATATCCTGTTAAGAGAATTCTCATGGATATAGTAGTCGCTGACATCCCACCTAAATATGGCATGCTATTGTCTAGATCATGGGGAGCTAAACTCCAAGGATCTTTACAACTTGACATGTCACATGCCATAATCTTAGTTTTTGGACAACCCAAAAAGTTGTACAGAGAAACCCTAATGAAATTTTTAGTGAGTAGCCAGGATAGGCCTCAAAACTTCCCTACATTGTTTCATAACCAAAAGAAATTACAGTTACATCTAAAAATGAAATTGTCGAACCTTAGGAGCTTTCCAATGAAAAGAATGATCAAAACACCTCAAACAATGAAAATTTTGTTCCCCCAGATAGTGATAATTATGAACATGAGATATTATGGCACCTTGAATTTTATGGATCAGTGAATAAGTTAGGAGCTGGAGTAGGAGTGTGGATATAAAATCTAGAGAATGATCACTCAGAGGGCCATGCTTACAGGCTGAATTTCAAATGCACTAACAACATGGCTGAGTATGAAGCCCTAATTTTAGGTCTCAAACTAGTTAGGAATTTAGAAGCCAAAAAAGTTTATGTTATGGGAGACTCTGAGTTGGTTATAAAACAAATTAATGTTGTATATATGACCAAAGATCCTAGGTTAAGTTTTTAAGGAGGAACAATTGTAGAAATAATGAATACCTTCCTAGAATTTAAGGTTACAGTCATCCCAAGGAAACATAATATGCATGCCCATAGTTTAGCAATGTTTGCCAGCACTTGTAAGTTACCTTTTCAACCTAACCATCAGTACACTACTGAGGTTGGGCAAAGACCTGCTATCCCAGATGACTTGAAAAACTGGGAAGTGTTTACTAATGACCAACAAATAAACATTTTTTTAACCTTAGAAGAAGAATTTGTAAATAGTAATATAGATACTGACATAACATTAGATCCTGATTTTAAAGATGAAATAGAAAATGAAAAGATAGATAGAATTCACCCCACTAAATTTGCAAAATCAGACGTAGAAAACCTAAAGCAAGTTGAGGTTGATGAAACAATTGATGAAGACTCTAAAGTCATTAATCTCAAAGACAACTTTCTACCCAAAGGATTAACCCCTTTGGAAGACTTGTTTGACTCAAATGATGTCCCTAGAAAACCAAAGATGGAACCCTTAAAATCGGATATTGAGGAATGTAATATAGACACTAAGGAAAACCCAAAATTAATTAAACTTTAAAAGTCATTACCTCCTACAGAAAAACTGAAATACCTTGAACTATTAAAGGAATTCAAATATGTCTTTGCATGGAGTTATGAGGACCTCAAGTCCTATGACACCAGCATCATACAACATACCATCCCAATAAAAGAAAAATCAGAAACCTTTCAGGCTAAAGCTTAGGAGGATTAATCCCATCCTATTGCCTTCTATTTATGAGGCCAAGATAAAATCACCGATCATATTCTCTGATTTGGTTTCAAATTTAGTGCCAAAAAGGAAAAAAACGGGTGAGATTAGACTTTTTGTTGATATTAGGAATCTTAATAAATTTTCACTCAAAGACAAATGACCTCTCCCTAAAAGGGATCATATCTTACAAAGGGTAGTTGGATAAACCAAAATCTCATTATTGGATGGGTTTTCTGGTTACAATCAGATCTTAGTTCACCCATATGATCAGGCCAAAACTACGTTTACTACTCCATAGGGCACATTCATGTATGTGAAGATGCCTTTTGGATTGATGAATGCAGGTGCACTTTCAAAAGAGCCATGGACATAGCTTTTGCCAAGGAAATTCATGACTTCCTAGTAATATATTTATTGACATCACTGTATTCTCAAAATCTGATAATCAACACTTAGATCATCTAAGTCAGATTTTCATCAAATACAGGAAGTATGGAATTTCTTTAAATCCCAAGAAATCTTTATTTGGGTTAGAAGAGGTAAAGTTACTAGGCCATATAATTTCAAAAGATAGTATCAGAATAGATCCTGCAAGAATAGAAGCCATCTTATAGATACAACATCCTAGGAATTAGGGAATTACAAGCCTTTTAGGGAAATTAACTTTGTTAGGAGATTTATTTCTAACTTAGCTGAATTGATTAGATCATTGAACAATATGTTGAAAAAAGATTCGACCTTAAAATGAACCATTGAGGCTAAGAAATCCTTTGAAGACATTAAGCTAACCTTAACTAAAGCACTAGTTTTGATCAATCCAAAATTTGACAGTGACTTCATTTTATTTTCCTTTGCTTTAGAACATATAATTGCTATAGTTTTACTGCAGAACAATGATCAGGGTTATGAACAACCTATTGCCTTTTTTAGCAAAGCCCTAAGAGATGCCCCCTTAAAATACAACATAATGTAAAAGCAAGCCTTTGCTCTGGTCAAAGCAATCAAATATTTCAAAGTTTACATTTTATATTTTCATATAATAGCATATGTCCCTAATTCAATAGTCAAGGACATCCTAACTTAGGAAGGTCCAGATGGAAAGAGAGGGAAATGGATCACTACCATATTAGAATATGACCTAGAAATCAAACCAACCAAATTAATTAAAGGCCAAGGTTTAGCCAAGCTCATGGTTGAATCGAACTGCTAGGAGTTAGATATTATTTTTTTCTTCAGAAATGGATAATGAAGAGGAGATGGTGACTCCACCAATCACCCAGGCCTTTATTGAATCACCTTGGTATGCTGACATCATATATGTTTTACTAAATCTACAAGCTCCTCCTAAATTATCTAGGGCCAAAGGCAAGTTTTTAAAAATGAAATCCTTAAAATTTTGCATAGTAGATAATGCTTTCTTTTGGAGGAATTATGAGGGTATTCTTCTCAATTGTTTATTGAAAGAAGAATCTGACAAAGTGTTACAGGAGTTTCATGTAGGTGACTGTGGAGGACATATTTATTGGAAAACCACTGCTGACAAAATTCTTAGAGCTAGTTTCTATTGGCCTACTTTGTTTTCTGATGTAAATAAATTTGTAACCTCATGTCATAAATGTCAAATTTTTGAGGGAAATAAAAATCTTCTACCCCTGCCCCTAAAACCAAATCTCTGCTGAAGCACCTTTTCAACAATGGGGTCTTGATTTCATTGGTGAAATCCATCCACCTTTCTCTGTCCAACACAAATGGATCCTCATTGCTATAGATTATTTTACCAAATGGATAGAATCCATACCATCAAGGCAAGCCACTGACACTATTACAATAACCTCCTTGAGGCCAACATTCTATCTAGATTTGGGTGCCCAACCAAGGTCATCACTAACAAGGCAGTAGCTTTCAAATCTAGAAAAATGATAGACTTCTGTAGTATCATATAATTTGGGCCATTCCACAGCTTATTACCCCCAAGGAAATGGACTAGAAGAATCCTCAATCAAAATTCTGGTAAACATCATCAAATTTTTTTTAGAGGATAACAAGAAAACATGGAAAAAAAAGCTAGTAAATGCCTTATGGGCAGACATGCTAACCACAAAGAAATCAATTGGTACTAGTTCTTAGCAATTAGTTTATGGGATGGAAGTTGTTTTCCAATCTTCCTTGGGAAAACCAGTGATGAAGTTGCTCCAAGAATTACGGGTTGAACCAAATGACATCCAAAGAAGAATCAATCAAACAATTCACTTGCAGCAAACCAGGGAAGAAGTGTACGTCACATCTCAGGTTGTGCAGGAAAGGATCAAGAAGGCTGTTGATAAAAGGACTAAAGAATAAGTTTTTTACCTAGGGTATAAAGTTCTAAAATGGGATTCAAGGAGAGAAGATAAAGCTTTCTTCCTCAAAGAAATGGATGGCACAGAAGCAGAAGGAGGACCAGTGAATGGTAAAATGCTCAAACACTATTTTGAACCTAGTTACTGATTTCATTGATCATTTGTACATACTTTACTTTCAAAAGTCTAGAGTTGATTGGATGGTGATTTTTGAAGTTGAATCCCGGAGAGAAGTCCCTAAGCTTTAAAAGTTTGACTGTCATAAATAGTAATAATGCAGAAGCATAAAAGGGAAAGGTTGCAAGGAAATATCACAACAATTCAGAAGGCCATTGATCTACAAAGTTCTTGACATTTCACCAGGAAATGTCATCCCCAAGTGGAGCCATTGTTAGGTTCCTATACCAATAGGAGTCATAATTTTTGAATGACTGAGATTAAAACTTGTAATATGTACATACCTTTGCTTTGTACAAATGTTTTCCATATTGATAAATTAAAAAATGTAAAGAGGGTATGTCCTAAAGGAATAATCAAAGGACAAAAATAGTAAAAAGGTTAAAAAATATGAAAAATATGAACCCCAAGAAAAGAAAAAGACCATGAAAGTGAGCAAGCCAAAGTGCCACTCCTATTTTACTTTTATGCAGAATAAAATGATTGTGTGTAGGTTGTGATCCATGCCACAATCCATGACAGTCTTTTGACATGGCGAATTTTCGCTATACCAACAAGGGGAACTAACCCGATCAGAAACCCCAATTAGATTTGCTTTCATTTGGAGTGGCTAGTTCCAACGAGTTTTAAAGGACCCCGTGAACTGTTTTAGGTGTTGATAGATTTCTTCCTGGAGGAAGACTTCAATTAAATCAACAAAAGGAAATAGCTAACCTATATGTGTCAAATCCTATCTAAACTACTTAAGCTAGTCCTAACTATCCTAATCTATATTGCAGGAGCATAACAAAAAGAGGTTAAAAATCATATATAATTCCAAGTCAAAATGAATCAATTACTGGTTCACATAAGAACAAGGCTACATTAAATCTAAATTGCAATCGAATTACTCATACAGGAATACACATTCCTTTTCATACAAATAAAGCTTGCAACTGATGTCTAACATAGTTTCAAATCAAGGATTGCTCATGAGTTAACTATGATGAAGAATTACATTCAAACAACCAAGGTTAATCACAAGCTATATCGTTATCAATATGCACAAAAACAAAACACGTGTATTTATGCCAACAACAACACCCTGTTTCAAAAGACATAAAAGCAAAGGAAAATAAATCCGAAACCAAAGGCTCCTCATTCAACCAAACAATATTCTTTATTCATAATAAATCAAAGCTATTCTCCTCAAACAAAAGGCCTTTCCCTCATCTACGGAGGTAATATTTATGCCTCTGGAGATGACCTTCGGTCTTCCCTTTCACTTTTTCCCTTCCCCTTGGTGTTTTCAGTATACAAATAAAAATATACAGAGATAGAACTGTCAGTGTAACTGCTGACACGTAAAAGGCATATCTGTTGGAGCGCTTCATTTCTTGGGGAAATGAATAGATGTTAATTAAAGGGGTGACTGTGTGTCATCTCCCCATGATGAAACCTGGGACAACTTTGCCTTTAGAATACGCAGGCTACGCGTGGAACCCCCACCGAGAACGCCCAAGGCCAGATCTTTAAATAGAACATACCCACATACCTGAACTCTTCGGATCCGCTTAAGCGTCTTTTACTCCTCGCCTACAGAGACGATTAACATTAGCTTGATGATTATGAACATATGATAGAAATTCCCATGAACAACTCTTGCCATCATTGAAACTTTAAAAATGATAAGACGTAATGAAATCAAAAGGAGCGAGTGCGAAAGACTCGACCCCTGGCTCAGCCAAAGTTGTGCTGCGACCGAGCCACAATTACGCATCTCAATGGGAAATCATATGCAGCATCACCCCTATCGGATTCCTTTGAAAACCCGGACCACAAAATTTCATCGAAGCACAGGAAAACACGGGAAATTTGCAACCAGACCCTAAGGCGGACTTCAAAAATTATGTACCAGATCTATAGCCATCGTCGGGTCTGCCATATGGTGTCGCACCTTATGCATGAGCATTAGACTGCACCGATAGCTATTTACGATGCGGCGGGGGTGGACTCGATAATATATATATGATGTTTAATAGGATAGGTGGGTCTGCTATATCGCATATCGCAATATGCATAGGCCTAGGGCTCCGCTGATTGCGATATGCGATTAGGCCAGACTTGATATATATATGTGCTATATTTAATATCATGACGAGTCCACCATATCGCATTGTATTTTATATATGATCCCTGGGTTCCGCCGATTGCGATATGCAACGGGCTCCGAACCCGAAATATATAAATTATGGTTTATAATGTCGTCAAGTCCGATGCCTAATGGTACGTGCTGCACGCCAATGTTGCATGCGATAAGTGAAAAGGAATGTTATGTGTATTTTGCGAAGTATTCCCATTATAAAGAGTTATGATGGGAATAAAGACGCGATGGAAGATTTTGTGGGTTAAGCACACAAATGTTTATAATAAGGGTGGGGGTGATTATATGTGCGGGTGTAAATGTACCATGAATTATTATGAATATTGAAAAGTCTCGATGAAGGGAATGGATGAAGGGCTAGGCTGGGTCATGAATGAACCATGCAGCAGAGGTTTATTCAAGGGGCTTAGCCATTAGACATTGAAAATTTGACTCGGCAAAGAGTTAAAATCCCTGGGATAAAAATGATCATTCAGAAAGATGAAAGATCAAACTTCTAAGGGACCCATTCAAAATTTGCTATCAGAGCATGTTTTAATAGGGTGGTGGTTGTGGCCACAACAAATGGTGAACTGCTGGGTGAACTAGTTACCTCTGTTTCCAAATAAACCTCAAATCAATAAAACATCAGGGTGTTAAGATAAAATTGAAATGCAAACTGTATAGATGAACAGGCATGGGTTCCACTTCAACATTAATTGTTTCAGGCGGGATAAAGACAAATAGCTACTATTTACTGATAGGGTTTTGACATGCATTCTTGTTTGGTCAATTTAGTGTGTCCTAAATTGCTATATAAATTGTCAATCCGGGAGTCGTAAACTGCTGAAGTGAAGTGCACTATATATGCAAGATAACCGATTTCTTATTTCTTTGTCGTTTTTTATTTTTGGTTTGTTTTTGGGTTTATCTTCTTGTTGATTCCCTAATGTGAGATGGAAATTCTAAAAATCAAGTATGGATATAAGTATTCAAGGCAATGGTGACCTTTAAAATAATTTCCAAACTTCAAAGTTTTCAAAAAGGTTTTCAAACTTGCAATGATGAAATCAATTACTAAGAGAAAATAAAAATGTACTAAATTCTAATTAAACCAAACAGTGAGCTAGTGACTATGAACCTAGTAATCCTTGCTGCTGTAATAAAAAGAAAACTAACTCAAAGCAATTAAAAAACTGTAAGCAAAGTTAACTAAATCATATTACATCAACTATAATTCTGACCCTCACCATTCGACTCGCTCTGGCTATAGGAGGTAACTGAAAATGACATGAGATAATCTAATCACTAACTTGCAAAAACAAATAAACTAATATCAAACTATACATTCATACTTCAATCCCTCACCATTTGACTCGCTCTGGCTATAGGAGGTAACTGAAAATGACATGAATAGTCTAATCTCTATCTTGCAGAAAAGTAAATGGACAAAACAAAACTGAAAGAAATAAACAGTGTTGGAATTAGAACTAGGAAAATAAATCAGCAGAAGGACAAGATAATTCCATCATGTCATTAGTCATCAAAATAATATGTGCACTTGCCCGAGCTATCTATTAGAACCTGAAATAAAGACACTGATCAGTTGACAGTCATTAGAAAGCATAAAAGAAATTATGGACAACAATCAACATGAATACCGTAAGCAGTGTAATATATACAAGCAAACAATTATGGCATCAGGAACGTAAATGAAGAAATCATGAAACTATACAATAATTACAAAACCTTGGTGTACAGGGGCCCTTTGCAACCTCGGTCAATCAGAAATCAACCACGAATTGAGCTTAACAACAGTGTCTTCTCATATATTAAAATACAATCATAACATAAAGATTAAGTCACGACACAGTGGCTTGTAAAACAGTTAAAATTACATACAAAAAGCTAGTTCATATGCATATGAGAATGCTTTATTTATAACAGGAAATGACATAACTAATTCCTAATATCTATGCTGGTAAACAGAAACGTGAATGGCCACGTCTGGAAATCTAGCAATATGGTAGCTGCGAAAATTAAATCCAAGGAGGGTGGCTATTAGATTTGGTTCACGGAGCAGTCCACAGGTGTTAGCATGCCTCCTGGGATTTAGGAACTTGCCACGCAATTCTTCTCGTGGTGAAAAACAGAGTCCTGCCAGCGTAAAACTCTTAGGTTGACCACCGCTTGACTGGCTTTGACCACAGTCTTCTGTGAGTCATTTGGTTGAACCAAGGGGACACGTTCCATGTCCACATAATTTGCAACTTGCTCATGTGGTCGAATTCTCCAGTAGACACCTGTAACATAGACTTCAACAAAAAGGCTGCAGAAAATTGAGTTGGCTGCGGAAAGTGACAAGATTCCGCAGTTGACTGAGCAAAAATCTAAATCAAACAGCAGTCACAAGACATAGTTAGGAAACCATTTTATATGCTCTTTTTAAACTAATATGCAATGATTTGACAGCTTGGAGGTTTAGGTAACTAAAAAAAAAAGGCTAAAAAGGTGTATAGGGAAGATGCAAGTTTGGGACTCAACAATCCTCCAATGGCAATATTATGGAATTTATTGACCTTCCTTTACCTGTTTCCTGCTTTCAAAAATCCTTCCAGGGCCATCACTGGTCTGTCAATACTTGTTTAGGTGTGTACCTCAGCTCTTTATTGCTCATCAAACTTGATGTAGATATGTTTATCAACACTTTATATGAGAATTTCAATGCTATATTTTCATATGATTGAATGGGGCACATTCATGGATCATGCCATATTTTTAAACCGCTTAAGCAAGGTTGGGCTTGTTGTGTCAACCGGTACTCTGAGCCCACCAACAGTCCTTACTCTAACTGGCTTCCCAAACAACCTGTCCTTCCAGATTGGCACAAGGACTTGACATTTCATTTTCTTTTAAATAAGTCCTTCTAGTTTCAGGCACAAGAACTAGAGCACAATTGGATTTTCCACATGGTATATGACAGTGAGTTTAGCCCATGAAAGGAGATTTACTTGTAGATAACAGGTATTGGACAATTTAGTGTGGTGGATGGGACCAATGGAGAATGATTTCAAACCTTACAGGCAAGTATAGGCTAGGTCTGAGTGGGATTTATTCAAAATGCAACATTCCTCCAAGCTAGTCCAGTTGTAGTTACACATTTTTTTGTTTTATAAAGATGCCCATACATGCTCCAGATATCAAAGTTATCAACAGATCTTACCCAGTTCCCAATAGATGCTAATGAGTGGCTTTGGTTTAAATTCCACAGCTGATTTTCAAGTTCTCATGGGCTGATTGAAAATTTGTTTGATTTGCAAGGTAACGATGGATTTAGAATCAGTAGACTCATCAGTAGGTTAATAAGGAAGGAAAAGGTTGAAGGTGTTGAATGAGGGAAAATCTGAGAAAGGTAAAAACAAGACGGGAGGATCGAAATCAGTTGGCTGAAAAGGGCTGAAATTCAAAACAGAAAGAAAATAAACTTTGCAGAAAAACAAGAACGGTAAAGATGGAAATTGAACTAAGCTAACAAAAAAATGAAATGAAATCTAACCTATTTAGGAGGTGACCACCATGTGGTGGCTACTGTAAGTATCTCTTCAGATGCTGGCCATTAACAGGGAATTTTTCAGTTTCTCCCTCTAAAGTTTTCAACCCGTAAGTTCCTTGACCAATTTTTTACACAACTTGGAATGGGCACAGCCATAAGTGTTGGAATTTCATGTGTTTACCTTTTGGCTCATTCAACTTGTCCCATTTCAGGACTAGCTCTCCTACTTGGTAATCTTTATCTCCTACCAGATGGCGATCAAACCACCTCTTCACAATCATTTGGTGATTTCTGAATTTATTTCTGGCTTTATCTCTCAATTCCTCCAACCTCACCAGTTGGTTGATCCTTTCTTGAAGCAAGGCTAAAGGGGTTCCTATTAAAGCTTGGGAGAGCTGTAAAGAAGGAAGGGTAACATTTGGAGGCAAGATGGCTTCCTGTCCATAGACGAGAAAGTATGGGGAGTTTCCTAAGGCCACTTTTGGGGTGACCCTATCAGCCCAAAGGGCATTTGTTAGAGCATTGTGCCAGTTCCTTTGGTTGTCAGTGACAAATTTACGGATTATGCGTATGAGATTCTTGTTTGAGGACTCTGCAACTCCATTTCCCTGGGGGTAATAGTTCGATGCATACCTTATGTGAATTGAATTACCAATAGAAAATTCAGCCAATTTTAGTGATGAAAAGTAAGAAGCATTATCAAATATGAGAGCATTAGGGATGCCATACCTGTTGATGATGAATTTATCAATAAATGATATTACCTCATCTTCGTTTACCTTCCAAAGCGGGATGGCTTCAGTCCATCTGGTGAAGTAGTCGGTCATTTTGAGTATATACTTGCTACTGTGAAGAGTTTGGAGTGATCTCACCTATGACGTCTAGGCCCCATTGCTGGAACGGTCGATAAATCATAATAGGCATGAGAGGAATAGCTGGCTTTCTTTCTCGTCCTGTGGCGGTTTGATGCAGCTTGCATTTGCGAGCGTAGGCATGCGAACCTCTGAACACTGTGCGGCAATAATATTCGACTCTTAATATTTTGTGAGCAGTGGTCTCTCTGCCATAGTGACCACTTGTTGGGTCGTCATGCATTTGTTTCAAGACATGGTTGGCATCATCCTTTTCCAAACACCTTAGCCAGATTCCATCATAATTTTTTCTGTATAATGTGTTATTGGCCAAATGATACTGATTAGATTTCAATCTGAGCACTCCCTATTGTGATGCATCCATGCATTCAGGACATGACCCCCATGCAAGATAAAAGCGAATGTCGTAATACCATGACTCAGGATCCAAAAGGGCTTCCGACATTTCTTGCTCACACATCATCGCTTCATTAATCCATAGGGGCTCCTCCCTGAATTCCACTTGTGCATTCTGTGAGTTTTGTGCTTCTGGTTCTTCAGACACCCCTACTTTCTCTGCCAAGGCTTTTGTTGCGAGCTCACACAGTCCCTGCCCTCGAACTATCTTTGCTGGCTTAATCTTGAGGTCATATTCTTGAAGTGCGGTTATCCAATTTCCTCTCCGTTCACCCATTTATTTTTGCACGAAGAGGGCTCTTACAACAAGATGGGGAAAAATCACTTTAGTCATGGCCTTTAGTAAATAAGGGTGGAAATGTTTTATGGCCTTAAAAACCGCAAAGACTTGTTTCTCCACGTCTTGGTAGTTCAGTTCTGCTCCCTGGAGATTAGAGCTCATATAGGAAATTGGGGCTTTGTTGCCCTCGTCATTTTTTTGGGTGAGTATTGCGGCATATGAAAGATCAGAAGCAAAAGTGTACAAGAAGAATTCCTTGCAAAAATCATTACTAACCAACCTAGGGGCTTCTGCAATGGCCTCTTTAATTCGCTGAAATGCTTTCTTGGCTTCATCACTCCACTTATACACTACGTCTTTCTTCATCATTAGCTGCATGGGGCGCACTATTTTTGTGAAACTTGAGACTAATTTCCTAATGAAATTGATCTTCCGAAAGAAAGATTACATTGCCCTTTTATTGGTAGGGGGTTGTATTCTCATGATGGTCTCTATTCTTTCAGGATCAAACAATCCCTTCTTTAGAGAGGATGTGACCTAGTAGTTTCCCTTCTCTGACCGTGAAGACGCTCTTCTTGGGATTCAACGATATTCCATACCTTTGGCATCTTTCGAAAATCTGTTTCAGGTGATAAATATGATCCCTTTTGCGATATGAATACACAGTAATGTCATCCATGTACACTACTACTGATCTTTTGATCAATCCTTGGAAAGCTATGTCTATGGCTCTCTGGAATGTGGTGCCCGCATTAATAAGTCCAAAAGGCCTTTTATGATATGCATAAGTGCCCCATTTAGTGTTGAAGCTTGTCTTCAGCTGATCCCCATTAGATACCAACACTTGATTATATCTTGAAAACCCATCTAATAGGGACAACATTTCGGACCTAGAAATGCACTGAAGGATGTGTTCCATAGAAGGGATAGGATAGTTATCTTTGTGCGATGCTTTATTTAGGTTTCTAAAATCGATACACAGCCTGATGTCTCCATTTTTCTTTCTCACCGGCACAAGATTGGCTACCTAGCAGGTGTGTCTTACTAGGAAAATGATTTTAGCATCCAAAATTTTGTTTAATTCTTTCTTCACCAACAGTTCCAGGCTTGGATGCATCTTGCGAAGCTTTTGTTGGTAGGGATTAGCCTCCTTTTCTAAAGGAATTACATGCTGCATAACGCTGGTATCAAAGGTTTTCAGGTCTCCATATGTCCATGCAAAGACGTTCTTGTATTCTTTAAATAGCTTGACAAATGCAACCTTTTCTTGTGGAGAGCACCCCAAGCCCAAATTAACAGTTTTTGGGTTTTCTTTGGTTCCAAGGTTGACCGATTCGTACTTCATGGATGAGCTATGTGTTTTGAAATTAGTTGGCTTCTTGAATTTACCATGCAGGTCATACAAGTGCTCCATCTTGACAACTGACTTGGGAATCATATTGGACTGATCCTTTTCCTCACCTTCCCTCTCATTTATAAGACTATAGTGCTCTTTTTCATCAATGATTTCATTCTTGAATGTCTTCTCGCAGTGCAAGAACTCAAGGATTTGCTCGTTATCTTTGAACACCTGCCAATTTGAGATGTTATCAGGCATGGATGGTTGAAAATAAATTCAACATAACATTTATTCTTCTTTAATCTAAAATTAGGCAAAAGTTTTGCAGCCATACCAACCATCAGATCGGCATCTTGGTTTTGTCCTCGAGGTATGTATGTGATATTAAAAGAATAAAAACTGTCAATTAAGTTCCATACCTCATGTTAGTACCTTACCAGATGTGGCGAATTGCAATGTATCCTCTTCCTTACTTAGTCCACAATTATCTGTGAGTCACCAAAGACTTTAAGATTTTTTACCTTCATATCAATGGCCTTTTTTAGGCCCTGCAGCAAGCCTTCGTATTCTGTCATGTTGTTGGTGTACGTGAATTCCAATCGGTTGGCCATCAGATGTTGGTTCCCTTGTGGCTCAAAGAGAACGCTCCCAACACCTGCACCTTCAAGGCAGTTAGAGCCATCAAAATAGAGTGTCCAAAATATAGAGTCTAGTGTTACATCAATTGAATTACTTCCTACGAAACTAGTTCTATAATATACTATATTACAAGGTGGTTCATTAGTTGGATTATAGGGGAGGGCTTCCAACTGTGTGTTTATTGCAGTTTCTTCAATTGTTTCTGCATGGAATTCTCCAAAACAGGTTTCTGTGGCACAAACATTGAAACTATAATTCCCAAGGATAGAGTTGGTAAACATTACAGGTTCATTGGGACCGTTTAGCTCCGTCACTACATACTTCATGTATCTTTCTCGATCAGCTCTCGGCATATCACCTTTTCCCTTCTGAGGCAGCAAGAGATGGGACCAATCAGTTGAGAAGTATCCATTCAGTTTTGCTGACCAGTCCCTACTAAGCAGCATTCCATAAGCCTTAGGTATGTCAAATACAACTATATTGATGACTTGTGTGTATTGTTATTTAGTAGTCATTCGAATCAATACATCTTTCAATTCCCCAATTACTTTCACATTTGTCTTGTCTAATTGCATGATTCGAGTTCCAGTTTTCTCAGGTATCACGTGAAGTCTTTTAGCAACAGCCTAAGGCGTCACAGTGGATGAGGCACCTAAGTCTACCAAGCAATTGTGTACATTCATGTTGAAGATTTCAAATGTGATGAGGAAAGGGGAAGCCATGGATTTTGATTCCCTTCCTATCATGGCCGCACTGACATCCTGGGGGGTTTGATTCATTCGTGACAGAGTGGCTTCCATGGCTAGTGGCTTTTGGGATGTATTGGAGCTACTAATGGGTCTAAACACCAACTTTTGGGTTTGGCTGCTTGGGATGGTGGGAGTTTTGCAGTTGCACTCATTCATAGCTTTCAAGAGAAAATCTCTTTGCTGCATTAATTTTAGCAAATCAAAGTATGTGATATTAGCCCTAGATTTCTTAAGATCATCCACAATATTATAATCAATGTTATAAATAGAATAGGGCAGAGTAAAGATACCCGTTTTGCTGTTCTTAGGTGGTAGTTTACCATTTTGAGTTGCCTTCATCACAGTGGGAGGTATATTGTCTTTTTTTGGATGATTTGCCACTAGGGTATTCTTAGACTGACCACTAGGTCTACTCTTCTCAATAGGAACTTTGGGAGTGGGTGCCTTCAAAGGGTGAACATCTTTCTTTATCTCGTCTATAAGCTTCATCACACCTGCAAGTGGCCCTATACTTCGTGTATGGATTTCATTAGTGTGGATTTCTGCCATACTATCTCCTTCATCGTCATCATACTCATTTGTGTAAAAATCCCATAGTACATTGATTTGAGATTCTTCGTCCAAGGGCTCTTCTACTTGGTATTCTTCCTCATTTTCTTGTTCTAGCTCTAGCTCCACTATAGGTTCTTCTTGGTTAAGGAGTGATCCGATAAGAGCCAACTCTTCTGTATTTAAATTCCTTTCATTGGGTGGAGCAAGCAACGCAAGTGGACCATGACCACCTTCTGTCCTTTTGCGGTAGAATGGTTTAAAAGGTCTTCTGTTGTTATAATCTCCTCCATTCCCACTTGCAATCTCTCCAAAATTCCTTTTCATATCGATGACTATGTTTTTCAATTTCTTAATGATCTGATGCAAACCTTCCACATCTATGGTGTCCCTTTCTTTTCCCTCAACCACTTTGTTATCACTCCCATTATTCTTCTTGGAAGACCGAGAGGCTTTATTTTCTTCGGTTGTATGATGACATGTTGTGAGTTTGATCATTTCATTCTCAACTTTTACTGCTTCATCGATAACACCCTATAAGGTTTGAGCACCTCCTCAGTAGGTCTAGCGTTAGCCAGGATTCTGTTGAACAAGGTGTTGAACCGGATGTTAAAATCCTTGACCTTTTCTTTGGTTTCCATTTTCAAACGGGATAGTTCTAAAACTAAGGTCGCAGGTGTTTTTTCATCACCATACTTGTCTAAGAAGGCCTGTTGAAAGGTAGCCCATGAGGTGATCGATCTTATTCTCAAGCTAAAGTACCATGTGGAGGGCACACCAATCAGAGTAAAAGGGAATAGGAGAAATACTATATCTTCATCGACTACCCCCAACATGTGCACGGCCAAGAAGAAAGAGTGAATATGGTTATCAGTGGTGTCTCCCTTCCCAGGGTCGAATTTAGGCAGTACTTTTTCTGCATTCTTGGGTAAGGGATGCTGCTGCCTAGGTACCGCTTCGGTATCCTGAGCGAGCCAAGGAGGGAGTGCTCCTGGAGGAGGTGGGAGTTGGGTTTCCACCTGGTTGAAGCTGATTCCCACTTGGAAGAGGAACGTTAGCCATATTGTGGATAGGGATGTTCTGGTTGAAGGTTTCTTTGAGGTGTTATTTATTGGGATTTCCTAAATCGGGCCAAGAATTACCTTCAGAGAGTGGATCTTCAGGAATTTCTTCCTAGGGAGTGTCAATACTTTGCAAGGATTTAAGAACAATATCTTCAAGAGATGGGGCTGCAGATGTCTCTTCATTTATGGAATAGATCCTTGGCTTTCTTTTAGTTGTCGGAGGTAAAGAGTGAAAGATGGGGAGCTGAGAGAGGGAATGAGTGTAAGCCCGAGTAATTATTTTGACTGGTTGTTCCTGAGTGATAGGATACTCCCATAGTGTCTCCTCTTCAAAATGAGGCTTTCCCGAATGAGAGGAAGGATCTTTTCGACCTTCAAGATCCATGCATTAATCTTTTCAAGTCCATGCACGACATTTATAAATGAAATCCTAAAAAGCTATGGATGGCGGTTGAGGCCCTCCTTCTAGCGCCGATTTGTTGACATGGTGAATTTTCGCTATACCAACAAGGGGAACTAGCCCGATCACAAACCCTAATTAGATCTTCTTTCATTTGGAGTGGCTAGCTCCAATGGGTTTTAAAGGACCCCGTGAACTGTTATAGGTGTTGAGAGATTGCTTCCTGGAGGAAGACTTCAATTCAATCAACAAAAGGAAACAACTAACCTATATGTATCAAATCCTATTTAAACTACTTAATCTAGTCCTAACTATCCTAATCTATCCTGTAGGAGCATAACAAAAAGAGGTTAAACATCATATATAAATTCCAAGTCCAAATGAATCAATTACTGGTTCACATAAGAACAAGGTTGCATTAAATCTGAATTGCAATCCAATTACTCATACAGGAATACACATTCCTTTTCATACTGTTGGAAGAATCACTGCACCTCTATAGAATCCGTAATTTCCACCCTGGGGATCCTAGTTACTGGCTTGTAATGTTTACCAAAACCTGTGGGGTTTTGGTGTAACGACAAACCTTTACATGGTATCAGAGCTATTTGAGGGCCGCATCCGTTGTTGATCCAAATCTGAAGACGGTAGAACTCCATGCGACTGCCATCTCCTAGATCTGTTGTTTTTGACTGCTTTTGGGCCGAGAGGACTACTCTGTTGTGTTGGGAGCATCTATACCAGTGAGGAACCCCTTTCGTTTCACGCAAAAAGGTTTCCGGTAGCCCTGGCTGCGTCATTTTTTAGATCTAGAGGTATACACTGTTTATTTGCAGTTTACTGTTATTTTCTCTCTGTTTATTTCGGTTTCAATTTATTTAGCTATTTTTTTTACTGGGTCTATACCTTTCATTTCTGCATATGCTCTTTGCCCTGCGACTTTGTGCGATCTGGGCAAATCAGAAACAGAAAGGAAGAATTTTTCTCATGCGTATGCTCTTTTCCTTGCACCTTAGTGTGATCTCGGAAAATCAGAAAC
>APFE031423398.1:0-13216 GCA_000404065.3 Pinus taeda
CCTTTATCCATTCCAAGCCAACATTGGGAGGAGGTTTCAATGGATTTTTATCACAGGTTTACCCAAGTCTGAGGGAAAGAGTGTCATCATGGTGGTAGTTGACAGACTTACCAAGTATGCACACTTTTGTGCATTATCACATCCATTTAAAGCCAGTACAGTTTCTGCTACATTTATGGAAACAATTCAAAAGCTACATGGAAACCCAAAGATTATTGTAAGTGACAGAGATCCCATTTTCACTGGAAATTTTGCAACAAGATTATTTTCTTGTCTCGGTACTCAATTAGCTCATAGCTCATCTTATCATCCTCAATCTGATGGGCAAACTGAGATAGTAAACAAATGTTTGGAAGGATATCTTCATTGCTTTGTATCTGATAAACAGACACAATGGGTCAAATGTTGCCCCTAGCTAAATGGTGGTATAACACTTCCTTCCATACAACAAAAAAAATGACCCCATTTATGGCACTTTATGGATATCAGCCACCATCCATCACATCATATTTAAGAGAAAATTCCAAGGTTTAAGAAGTCGAACATCATCGAGCATCAACAACAAGTCCTCCAACTCTTAAAGGATAACCTCATGTTGGTGCATAATAGAATGAAACAACAACCAAATCAACATCGTAGTGAAAGAAGTTTTGATGTAGGTACTTGGGTATTCCTACAACTACAACCATATAAACAAATGTCCCTCAATCAAGCTAAGAAGGATAATCAATTATCACCAAAGCATTGTGGTCTGTACAAGGTGTTGCAAAAGATAGGTACTATGGCATACAAATTGGAGCTTCCTACAGCTTCTTGAGTGCACCTAGTTTTCCATGTTTCATGTTTAAAGAAGGTTATAGGCAACAAGCTCCCAGTTCAAACAATATTGCCAGAACTTAATGAGGAAGGAAAAATTATATTGGAACCAGAAGCAATCACAGAAACAAGAACTCGACAGCTATGAAATTGATCAATTGCGGAGTATCTTATCAAGTGGAAGAACTTATCCGCTGAAGATTCCACATGGGAGGATGAGAATTTTATACAGAAGCATTTAGAACTACTCAAGCGTTGAGGACAACACTTTTTTGAAGGAGAGGGGTATGTTGGGTCCCTATAATACTAGTGATTACCCCTTTAATATTGTAGTTGCATCCCTTATTAATATTGTTGTTGCCCTATTATCCCCATATTGTTATTACTCTGCCCCATAGAATCCCTCTATTGTTAAATTTATGGCTTTATATTATTATTATTAGGTTGGCTGGGTTATATTGTGACTCCTTAGACTCCTATATATAGAAAGGAGGTTTTGTCATTTGAATCATCGAAGAATTGTTCATTTGTGTAATGTAAAGGGGGTTTCCCCCTCGAAGACGCTGAATTATAAGGCGTTGATCTATCTTTTCTATATTTTCTTGAGCTGGTTTCATAACACAAACTCGCTAATGATTGCCTTTGCCAGTACAACATCCGTCGCTGCCACAGAACGCAATGTAGCCCAGATGAGTAGACAAATTTTAGATTTGCAAAATAGGTTATACGCATCCGAGCAAAGGGCCAGTGTAGCATAACAAGGGAAGAGGAGCTTGGAGGAGGAAATCGAGACACTCCGCTTGCTACATACAGGGTCAGCTGATTTCCAAACAGTATTCGCATTAGAAATGGAGATCCTGGGAGAGACTATGGCTATAGTTTATGAGGAGATGGAAAAGCTAGACCACACTATAGCTTCCATAGTGGCTATTCAGACTCACTCAAAGGAAAGGGTTTCCATGCTCAATGAGGCCATGACCGCCCTAGATAAAATACATGAATGGTATGAAAAATACCCCGAAGCCCCGACAGTAGTCCCTAGGAAAGATTGGATTTCTATGCAGAATACCAGAGTCCAACTTCGTATCAAAATGCAGTCGAAAGAAAAATTGGTCAAAGATGCAGAAAGGGTGTTGGCTTCCTACAGGAAATTGTTCAGCAATCTTGAGTCAGTGATCCAACTACATGGGTCCCCTTCTATAGGAGAAATTGGATAGGTCAGAAATTAGGAGGAGATCAACAATGAGGTGCAGGCATTCATAGAAATGTATAGACGAGTTGCCCACACAGGAGATATGTCGGTCTCAGCAGAAAATATCAAGTGTTACATTGTGGAACCAGTGAGGCTCTACACCAAGTTGGGTACCCTGAATAATCATATATGTGTCAAGTGAAATACTCTCATCCTAGATGCATTGGAATGCTTACACTGACATGATGAAGGCTAGCCACCAATCTCTCCCATCGTGGCAGAATACAACATATGGCGCACTTACCTGACCGAAAAGCTTGGGCTCAACATTCCGGAACTCGACATCTACAGCTTAGTCAACTAGGATGATAGCCATTTCCTTTTGCTTTTGTGTGTGTACTATGATAGCACAGAATACTCTATGAACACGAAAGGTCACATAGAATGCTAAGAGTCATGTGGTTGCCGAAAGGTCACTAGGAAGTCCAAGAGTTAAGAGTAGACCAAAGGTCTCTCTCATCCTATAAATGTAACTTCACGTCTCATTTGAAAGGATTTTTTGAGCGAGGTACTTTTGGATAGTAATAGACACAGTGCTTAAGAGAAGTGTGGTTCTTCTAGTCAATACAAGAGTTAATTGTACGTTTTCACTATTGAATGCTTCAAATATCTGTGTTGGTACCATGAGTATTTTTCTACACTTGAAGGATCGAATGTTCCCGAGAGCTTCTTGATGTGTGGTCGCTCCACATGCTATTTCGTACACCGAATCTGGTTTTGCTACGTATGAATGGTATTTGGTTTATTTCACTCTATACGCATGCCAATGAACTATTTCTTTAGGTGTTAGTATAATCTTTCTTTTGACTGCACGGTTTTGTATACTGGTAAATGGTTGATTATTGTGAACTGATTTTGCAATTGTTAAGAAGTATCTATTTAATTTTCACAAGTCTTATTTAAAGTCCTGCTAACAGTAACTTTACGTGAGACTGTGTGGCTTATCTCTTGCTATTCATGGTATATATGTATGACACAGGATACTTGTCAATTATTCTCTTGTGTTTCTTAAAAGTCACACTTTCTACTAAGTCTATATCACACCTCTATCCGAAGCTAGATCTGCAAAACTGAGCGGCAGCTGGGCCCAGATACTGGAAGGGATCTCTAACACATTCGGTGCAGGCTCTAGTTAGGAACCTACACCAGAGATATCCCCTTGACTGCTGCGGATAAATTCCAGCCCATCAACAGATTTGGCGCTAGAAGGAGGGCCATGGCAAGCACTAAAATCCCTCTTCACACAGAGACCTCCCATCAAGGAAGTAATCAACCACAGCCTCACACACCCCCTGAGGTATGGTATAACCCTCCGTTCGGGCCACCCTTCACAAAACCCTCCAGGAAGAAACTCTTATCCCCCCCCTTGAAGACACCATTGGAGGGGAGGAACTTCCCATGTACGAATTCACTAATGAACAGCTTAGGGCTTTGCGCCCTATCACACGCCAATTCGCTAGGGGTTTAAGATGTATCCCTGCCACTAACTCCCTAGCCAACTCTCACACCTCCAACCTTCAACATATGCGTCATGGCGTCCTAGTTAACTCTTTATTGCATTTAATTGGCTTAGCCCTGGATGATTATGCATACATTGTCGAAAGACTATCTATCGAAGGGTTGGAAAGCTAGCCGGAAGATGAAGAGGGGGAGCCTAAGAATACCTTTACTAGCGAGAATAGCCACACATAAAAGTAAAGTGCACAGGAACAATCGAAGAATCACTAAGGAAATCCCTATCAATGATTAACCTCTCACTGAGGGCACTCTTAGGACCTTAGGACAAGAGGTCGGGGAATACCTTAGAGACCGAATAAACTTTTACAACAACCAACGTCTCCTAGGAACCTAAGAGAAAACCGAAACGTGAGAAACACGAGAGATCTAGGACATCTCAGAGTGCCGAGAAGAGAAGCCAGACGCCCCCCTCACACCAGCGGAAGGTTAGGTACAGACATTGAATCAGAAGGCAATGATCATCGCCCCCTTTTCAACCCTAGACCAAACCACTGTCCCCCGCCACTGGCTTGGATGGTGCAATCCCCTTTGAACCTTAGAGGCCTCCTACATGATATGCCCCAACATCCTGAGAAACACCTCCCAAAATTTGACCCGGAGAAAGGGACCTCAGCCGTTGACCACATTAGCAATTTCTATTTAGCTCTGCAAATGATGAAGGTCCAGTACGACAACGTAGCATGCCACCTATTCCTACATACCCTTGAAAATAAAGTGGCCACTTGGTATCCTCCATGTGAATGTGGGACGAGTTCTAGAAATCCTTTTTGGACAAGTTTTTAGATGATAAGACACCTTCCATGCTCCTCACCGAGCTCAGCACGTTGAAATTCAATAAGAAGGAGAAGGTAAAGGATTTTCATCAACGTGTCACCACTATTTTAAACAAGATCCCCATGGATGTAGCCCTTGATGATTCCATCCCAATTGATTACTACACAAGGGCCCTCCCACGGGACATTTCTATTTTCGTTAAGCACGAAGCAAAGCTCACTCTGGTAGATAATTTTGTCGCGACACTCGAGGTAAAAAAGGATCTTATTTCAATTGGCACCTTGGAACACGAGTTGTGAGACAATCCAAAGTCCTCTGGTAAGAGGAACCAATATTCCTAAAGTAAAACAACCGATAAAGACAAAGATCCTTTTGATTTTGAAGGACTAACCAAATCGCTAAAACAACTAACCAATGAAGTGTCTGAGCTACAGTGAAGAACCAGTGATGCTTCTGGAGTGTCCAAACCCACTAAGCCCTTTTTCCGGAAAACCAATAATTTCCCCCCTAAAGTTTCACAAAACCCTAGTCCTACCTTCAATGTAGAAGAATTAGGAAAAGATAACTTCTACACTTTCCATTAGGCTTCACACTCCGAGAAAACTTGCTGGTAATGCTTACATAATATGACCGCCATCATCACCTAATTATTAGAAGACCACACCGTCAGCTAAGCGGAGGATGAAACAGATGAATTAGGAGAAGACGATTCCCCCCTTGATTAGGATTCCCCCTCCATTGTGCTAACTCTCGAGATCCTCCGGGGAGGAGACGTGTGCACTACACAAGAAACTTGTGTCGGAGAGGCTCCCCAAAAACGCCCAAAAGTTACTATCTCAGGAGTAAAGGTGCAGTAACGGACTCTTCCTTAGAAGAAAAGAAGAAAGCTTTGTTGCATAGGATCTTGCCCCCAACTGATACCAGTCAAACATCTGTCCCCTCACCTAGAGGAACGAATGATTTATACCCGACCAAATCACCCTCCAGCGTGAAAAGGAACCCCTCCACACCTAAGGATGCATCCAAAGGGTTTACTACTAAGACTATCACGGCTACGCCACACGTAACGCCAGAATATTTGCCTGCCGAGTTAGATTACACTATCATCGAATATTTAAAGAGGACACGAGCTAACATCTCGTTATTTGAGTTGTGAAAATTGACAACTCAGCGGGAACTCATAGCCAAAGCCCTCACTTTCTCCCTTGACCCTGTTAAACCCACCGCTCCGAGCAAGGTAAATCCCATAGGTCGATCTCTAGCTATAGTTGACCTCCAAGCTATAGTTAACGCTACCAACACCAACTCGAGAGGCTTAACCCCCTCATTCCTCTTAACCTTTGAGATGTTTAGTTGTTAGAAAATTATATATTACGGAGCAATGGAACACATAAAGTATTGTAGAAATATAAACACAGAAAACGCATAAAACAAGAGAGACACAGATATATGTGGTTCACCGAGTTTGGGCTACGTCCACCCCGAACAGCCAGTCCTTCCTTTCTATTATCCAACAAAATGAAGAGACACAACCTACTACAAATCCGCTGTAATATCCTCTGTTTTCTCTCACAATCTCACCTCTTTGTTTTCCGCTCACACACCTAGAATACACATCTATCACAGCCTCAAATACAATGCCCTCATACAAAGAGAGGGGTTTCCTTCTAGGGAAAAAAACCATAAACTAAACATAAGTTCCACCGTCAGATCATCCACCTAATGAATGGCCCAGATTGACTAGAAATTACTATACTTTTACAAGGCAAATTTACATCTATTTTTAGCTTCGGGGGCGCTGCCCTCGAGACCCCGCCGGGGGACCGCTGGCCCCTGGACCCCCTAACCGGGGGGGATCGCCCCCTCGGACCCTCGCGGGGGGGACAAGTCCCCCCTGTACCCCCCCGCGTGGAGGGTTGTACAAACTTCCTGGGATATACATCCGACTGAAACAAAGACCTCTAAACAATCATGCTCCACACACAACATTAATTTCAACATCCACAACTGCCTCGTTGACTCTGGTGCGTCAACCAACGTTATGTCCTAGTAGGTATGCAAGAAAATGAATGTTCAACCAGAGAAAACCGATGCAAAAATTATCCAACTTGACATATCTCAAGTCCCAGCCATTGGAGAATTAAATAATGTCATCATTCGGTTATCCTCTGATGCCCGAGTGCACCAACGCATTGACATAATCATTGTAGACATCCCGGAAGCTTACGGTCTTCTTCTCAGCAGAGATTGGTCTTGCAAGTTGCAGGGCTACTTTTCCACCGATTGGTCTCACTTATGGCTGCCTTACAAAGGAAAAAAATAACCAGAACAGGGTAAATAGTGAAACTTGTATGAAACATACTATTTCCGACCTTGAAAGCTCTAATGAACCAATCAGTTACGCACAACAAGATCTATGAGTATGCCTCCTCGAATCTTCATTTAGGTGCTATCAACCTCAAACCTCAACCATTTCCTCAAATACCCAGATTGAAATCCCCGCGCAAACCCCAAGCTGCGAGGACGCAATTTTTCTTTAAACTTGCATACGTCGGGTTTACCCTTTCCCAACATAGACATATGGACGTTGTACTATGACGGTTCAAAACACACAATGGAGCAGGGGCCGGATGCGTCTTGCCAAATCCAAAAGGAGAGAGATTTTTTATCTCTTGTAGGTTAGAATTCCAATGTACCAACAACACTGCTGAATACGAGGAATTGGTGCTCGGCCTAAAAAAGACCATTGACTTAAAAGCAAATTGCCTGAAAGTCATTGGATATTTGGAATCATCACGAGACAGGTACATAATAGCATCCATTGTTTGTCTCTGCATCTAAAGAAATACTAGCAGGAGTTATGGCATCTCATAAATTATTTTAAAGCTTTTAATATCATGTATATTCCTAGGTTTAACAACGTTGTTGTTGATACTCTAGCTAATGCTGCAGCTAGGTTCACACCCCTTAGAGATGGTTTTTCTATTGAAATTTTGTATAAACTAGCAGTACCAGATAACGTAACTAACTTGTGCATGTTTAATGATGACCAATAGATTCTGGAATTCATGGCAAATGCCGAAGTATTCAAAGACACGGCTATCGATAAAGAGGAACATGAAAAAACATTACAAGTTGAGGTGGATTCCCGGAAGGGAAATACCTTACCGAAAGGAGTGGTGTCATTGGAAAAACTATTCGACCTTTAGAATTGCTTCAGAGGTCCGCCAAATGCCAAGACGCATAGTTCCCCCCTCTTACATGAGAAAATCAATCTCGAGACTGAGTGTGACCCCAAATATGTTAATCTAGGAATAGAATGCACCCCAGCGGAAAAACAAGCTTTCATCAGTTTCTTTCGAAAGTATCGAGATGTCTTTGCTTGGACTTACGATGACCTGAAAGCGTATGATACTTGGATTATTCAGCATGTTATTCCTACCAGGGAGTGGTTTAAACCATTTCAACAGAAACTAAGGAAGGTGCAACCTGCCTTACAACCCCTCATACAAAAGGAGTTAAAGAAATTTTTGGATGCCCACATTATTTTTAAGGTCAGACACTCGACATGGGTATATAATTTGGTACCAATGAGAAAAAAATCCAGAGAAATACGCCTTTGCGTTGATTTCCGGAACCTTAATCGGGCGTTGGACATAGATAACTACACTATTCCATCCATGGAGCGGATCCTCCAAACTGTCTTAGGTTCCAAGCACTTTTCTCTACTGGATGGGTTCTTTGGTTACAATCAGGTCCAAGTCTCAGAACCTGACAGGATTAAGACAACATTTCAAACGAGGTGGGGAGCATTCACTTTTCGTTGCATGTTGTTCGATCTAATAAATGCTAGGGAAAATTTCCAAAGGGCTATGGCTATCGCTTTTCGAGGGTTAATGGGACAAAGTGTAGTGGTCTACTTGGATGATGTCACCATTTAAAAAAAAAAAAAGTGATCATCTCCAGCATTTGAAACAGATTTTTGAAAGATGTCGGAAATATGGGATCTCTCTCAACCCTAAGAAAATCATATTTGTAGTTTCGGAAGGCAATATGCTAGGCCACATCATCACCAAGAAGGGGATCACCATCGACCCTGATCATGTAAAAGCCATAGCACCAATAAAGGTATGCAATCTTTCCTTGGTAAAATTAATTTCCTGCGCAAGTTTATTTCAAATTTTGCACAAATTGCCAAACCTCTACAAAATATGATAAAGAGGATACAGCTTTCAAATGGGACCAAGAAGAAAAAGAATCCTTTGATCGGATTAAGGCAGTGATCGCGGAGGCACCTTCACTATCAAGCCCAATTTCTACAAAGATTTTATCTTATACACTTTCGCTTCAGACTTGTCACTGGCGGTCCTCACTCAAAAGGACTGTGATCATGATGAACATCCTATATCTTTCATGAGTACAGGACTCCAAGGGGAAAAGCTAAATTACCTGGACATTGATAAGAAGGCTTATGTTGTCTATAAAGCAGTGAAACACTTCAGGCCTTAAATCCTAAAAAATCATGTCACCATAATGGTCTCCCACCCCGTTGTTAGCTCCCTCTTCATACAAAAATAGTTGGGGGAGAGAAGAGCCAATTGGATGAAATCCCTCCACGAATACGACTTAGAATTTAAGACCTCGCACACTGTAAAAGGGCATGGTCCTTGTAGCTGACCGCCAAGGCCATGGATCTGCAGGACATGGAATCTGACCAATTGGCCCAAGAAACAGAAGGATGGGAGCATGAAATCGAAATGTACCACAACGAACTCCTCGGCTCACATGTCTCCCCATCATGGTATTCTGATTTAAAGCAATACCTAACACAGGGGTCGTTGCCCGAAACAATGTCCACTAAACAGAGAAGAGCCATCAGACTGAAAGCAGCCTCATATCAGATGGTCTAGTGGAACCTCTTCAGGAAGCATCACCTTGGTGTGTTGCTAAGATGTCTAAAATATGACGAAGCACAACAGGTGCTCAAATATCTACTTGACGAATCGACAGGAGGTCATTATGCGGGCGACACCACAACGCATAAGTTTATGCGGGCAGGTTTTTACTAGCCCACTCTATTCAAAGATGCTCATGACTATGTACGAAAGTGTTCAATTTGCCAAAAGCATGTTGGTAGGCAGGCAAGGTCATCCGCCCCCTTACAACCGATAGTAGTCGAGGAACCTTTTCAACAATGGGGTTTGTACATCATAGGCGAGATCATCCCTCACTCATCAAAACAACATAGTTACATACTCACGGCCACTGACTACTTCACTCGATGGGTAGAGGAAATCCCACTCCGAAAGGTTAACGACAATGAGGTAATATATTTTATTAAGCAGCACATCATCACCAGGTTTGACATTCTAACCTCCCTTGTTTTTGATAATGCTACTTACTTTTCATCTTTGAAATTATATAATTTCACTCTAGAAAGTAACATAGTGTTAAAACATTCAGCTAATTACTACCCTCAAGGGAATGGCTGATCAGAATCAACCAACAAGAACCTCATTTGTGTCATCAAAAAAACCCTAGTTTCGTAGCAGAGGAATTGGCATAATGCCCTCAGTAACGCTCTTTGGGCTAACTGGGTCACTCGAAAAACCTCAATAAGCACATCGTCGTACTTCCTGGTCTACGGGAAAGAAGCCATCTTACCCCCAAATCTGTATCTCCCCATGCTTAAGCTAGCCCAAGAGTTGCGAGGAACCCCTTGCCCATCGATACAAAGCTGGATCGATACCCTGGTGAAACTCGAGGAAGAAAGGTTCAAAACTAAGGAGAAGTTTGCCATTCACCAAGCCTGGATCAAAAGATGGTTTGATGGGAAATCCGCAGGGTCCCACAAATTTGAGGTAGGGGACCTAGTGCTCAAATGGGACTGGGCTCCTGAAGGCAAAGGCAAACACGCAAAATTTCAAGCCTTGTGGATAGGCCCATTCCAGATTGTAGAAAAAAATGGTCATCACACTTTCAAATTACAAACCTGGAGGACGAGTGGAACCCCTTCTAGTGAATGACCATGACCTTAACAATTACTTCACCTAGCAACCCCAGAGTTGCTAAGTCCCACCTTGTACTATAGTCTACCACTGCTTTCATAGGTAGTTGTCATTTACAGCCATTTAGTTTCAATCACTAGTTTAATGGTTGTTTGTTGTTTTTTTGGAATAAAGCAGAGATGGTAGGTCAAAGTTAAAACAACCCTACACATTAGGTCCCTCAGATGCTCTCTAGATCGATTAATGGACCAAATTTTAAGTACGACAAGAGTATAGGACGAAAGATTTGGTAACAATGGGGAACGCGATGGCATGCACAGGTCCTCATTCTCACCCATGTCAGTCTATCCATGCTGCTCGCATGATCTAAATTCTTGAAGCCATTCTAGCTCACCTGCAGTCTTAGGGACAAAAGAGGAGACGAAGAAACCAACAATGAGTATACACATATCCTTGGAAAACAATATGGACTCTGTAAGCTAGAAACAACCTCTTTTCAAGTCAAATAAGTCGGGATCATCCACCCAGGTTTTAAGCCTCCATTAAAATAAGTGCATTATACACACAGGCAAAATAAGTGCTCATGAGCATCTACAACTTTCATAATAAGGGCTAAAGGACTGAGGATGGCTTCCTGCGCAAAGAGGTGAAGCAACGGCTCCGCCAGGGTACTAACCAGGCTCGCTGGCAGCGGAGCAACGTTCACGATTTCTAGGTAGTGACTCTGTCGGGGTACTGTTCAGGCTCGTTGGCAGCGGAGCAACACCAGAGTACATGACTACTATACTGGGAATACTCTAAAACTCATGTTGTAACTTCGGTTCTCCCTATTAGGCCCAAGGTAGCAGAAGGTAGCACCCCCTTTTTTTGCATTTGTAAAGATCATGTTGAGACAAGCAAGACAACTGACTAAGTTCAAAAGGAGAACCTGGAATACCATCAGTGGGACTCACAACCCAATCAAGAAATATCTCTTTAAAGTCCCCATAAGTGAGGCCCGTAAACATCAGAGATCTTGGTATCTTCTAGGGAATCGCCAATTGTTGTAGCTATTGCAAAAACACCTCCAAAAATCCTTGTAAACATAAAATTTTGGGACCCCCTACATCAAGCCTAAGCTTCGGCCCCATTAGGCCCTTCCCGAAGTTTCATCAGTGTCAGTAAATCCGAGGGAATTCCAAATTTTTTCTAAGTTAATCCAAGTCGCAAGTCCATGAGATAAGACCAGGCCGCATAATCACAATGCGACTATAGCATATCCCCGCGACCAAGACAACCCTTGTGACCTCAGTGATCTACCAGTCACAAAGTAGCAAGGTCGCACTTCCGACCGCCTATATTCCACATGACCTCGCAAACCCATGACCTTCCGAGTCACAAAGTAACAAAGTCGTCTTAATTACAGCCAGGAACTTTTGCGACCATGCCACCATGCAACTCCACGACTCACAAGGTCACTAGGTCACAAGGTCGCAAGGTCGTAATATCACATTTCCTATCTGGATCTTCTAGCGCGACTTTGCAACTCATGCGACTTCACAACCCCTGAGTCGCAAGGTCACAATGTACCCCCTCGCGACTCTCACGATCTCCACACATGCGATAATTTTATAAATAGGAGGGCACCCTAGTCGCATTTGACAAAGCTCTGTTGGTCGTACCAGAAGGCATAAATCCCTCCAACCTGACTTCGTGCATGCGTCTGACTCCAGTAAGTAATGGTCCTCCCTCCTGCAATGATTATTTTCTTCCAAATGGCATAAACTACATCCCCTGACCTTTGGCTTACCTCCTACCCTAGGTTTTAGCTCTTTACTAAGCTCTCCTTCCTAGTTGTGCCCCATAAATCACCCTAGCCTTCCCCTACTCCTTCACTCAAGTTTTTAGTTCTCCTTACACCTGATCTTCCTTATTAGATCAAGAAGTCGAGGTTTTATCCTTCTAGAAGTGACCTGGTTCTCCCTAAGCCGTTCAAGGGCCTCCTTTGAGAAAATCTAAACCTTAGTCACATACCCCGCAGTTGCGATATCCTTCCCTTTGCAAATCAAAGACTCTTTGACCTCATGACTCCCCTTCTCTGCAACTTAGTGACTCTGCGACCTCGCGACTCCCCTTTCCCACAACCTCCTACCATTGCAACCTTGCAACTCCCCTTTTCCCACGACCTCCTACCATTGCAACCTTGCAACTCCTCTTTCCCCGCCACCTCCTACCATTGCAACCTTGCGACTCCTCCATTCTCTATGAAACCCACAATTTGCCCCTTCACATCTCGACCTCAGGGTCGCGCCCGACCTATGACCTCAATCGCACTATCACATCAGATACCTTGTGACTCGCTCATTCCCGCAACCTCCCTCTCACTCGGTAAGTTTTCTTTTTGTATTTTCGATTTATGGTTATGCCCTCTCTCTCATCATGGGATTTCATTTTTGACATGCTAGGTGACGTTGAGCTTGAGTGCATATCCATTTCCTCTTTTGAAGTCGAGATGGATCACCCGACTACTAAAGCAGCTCAAGGTGCATTAGGAAGCGGGACATGGGAAATAGATCCAGATGAACAGCCACCTATATTTGCAGATACGGCGTGCAACATAAGTAAGACCACCAGGCTCTCTTGGTATGAGATCTAAAAAGAATTTTCTAATCAGGATATGCCAAAGACACAAGAGGACTTTCACATATATATCAATGACAAAAGGTCAAGGTTACATAAAGTGGCGACTCATCCACCAATATTCCCATGCGTTGAAATCATCGAATGAGTCTTGCAATGTACAAGCATAGAAGACTGGATGATTAGGGGTCGTGATGGGGCACCTATATCTACCATTGCTTCCATGAAT
>APFE031423407.1:6517-23415 GCA_000404065.3 Pinus taeda
TTTTGTTCCATTGGAGTAGTAAGAGGATTGCACTCTATCATGCCAAACCTGTTCAACAAATCTCCAATGTATTTCTTTGAGAAAGAAATATGGAATTTGGATGTTGGGTTACTTCAATGCCAAGATAGTAATGAACATAGCCCAAATCAGTCATTTCAAAAATTTTCCCAATTCCTTCTTTATGGATGCAATATAACTTTCATTGTTCCCTATCATCAAAAGATCATCTACATATACCACAAGATATACAACTGTTTTGCCAACTTTCTTGAAAAATAAGTTGCATCATCAAGATCAAAATGATTGAAGTTGAGTTTCAGAAGATGCTCAGTTAGCTTTTCATACCAGGCTCGTGGTGCTTGTTTGAGGCCATACAAGGACTTCACAAGTTTGCATACTTTATGTTCATGTCCTTTCACAGAAAATCCTTCAGGCTGAGACAAAAAAACATTCTCTTTTAGATCTCCATTCAAGAAAGCAGTTTTTACATCCATTTGATGGACTTTCCAACCGTTCTGAGCTGCCAGTGCAAAGAGTGTCGGATGGTGGCCCATTTTGCAGTGGGAGCAAAAGTTTCCTCATAATCGACCCCTTCCTTCTATGCAAAACCTTTTGCCACAAGCCTAGCTTTGTGCTTGTCAAGTGAGCCATCAACTTTGTACTTGTTCTTGTAGACCCACTTGCAGCCAATTGGTTTGGTTCCAAATGGAGGATCAACCAGCTTCCAAGTGTCGTTCTTTATGAGGGCATCATACTCCTTTTTCATTGCTTCTTTCCATGCATCATGAGAAGCAGCTTCTTTAAAGGAAGTTGGTTCAAAATCTGTAGACAAGTTCAATTCACAATGATAAGAAGCATCCATATCAATAGGTGAATTAGAGTCATCTACATTATCTCCATTTTGTCGATTTGCATTTCTGGTTCCTGTTTTTCCAATTTCATCAGGATGAACACTTTCAAGTGTCTTTGTCAGCCACTTTGGGGGACCTTTCTGAGATGGTCCAGGCTGCTCTGTTGATTGAGTTGGGAGTGAATCAAGATTGAGTCTCCCAATTCTATCAAGTACATCACTCAAAGCATCATCCGTTGTTGGAGTTTCAGACGGGGGAGAATATTCTTCAGAAGAAGATTCCACATGTTGATCTAGTATAGGAATCCCCCCTTCAAGATGTGGAATCTGATTTTCAATTCTTGAAATGATTTCATTTTTGTGAATCTATCCAAGCGATCAAATTGCCACTCAACAACATTGTCAGATTTGGATGATTCAAGAAAAATTACATCTCTAGATATAACAAACTTTTTTTTTTCTTCATCATAGAGGCGGTATGCTTTGGAGGTATTTGAATACCCCAAGAAAATACACTTACGACTTCTAGCACCAAGTTTGTTTCTATGTACCTTTGGTATCAAAGCATAACAGGTGGAACCAAAAATCCTGAGATGTTTGACCGAAGGAACATGTCCATACCACAATTCATAAGGAGTCTTGTTTCTTATAGAACTAGATGGACATCTATTCTTTATATATGCAGCACATAGAACAGCATCACCAAAACACTATCTTTACATTTTTGAAAAAAAGCATGGATCGTACCATATTCAAAATTGTTCTATTCATTCTTTCAGCTACACCATTCTGTTGGGATTATAAGGCACAGTTGTTTGATGTTTAATCCCATGTTGGCGAAGATAGTGTTCAAATTCATTTGATGTATATTCTTTTCCATTATCAGTGCGAATAGACCCAATATGAGATTGTGCATCATTTTCAATCCATTTATGAAAATTCTTGAATGTTAGAAAAGCATCAGATTTGTTCTTCATAAATAAACCCAACACATTCTGGTGTAGTCATCAATAAATGTCATGATATATTTATTTCCATTTGCAGAAGGAACAGGCATTGGACCACATAAATCTGAATGAATAAGTTCAAGCTTCCTATGTGCTCTTGAATGGGAGTCATGAAAGGACTGCTATGCTTTCATAGAATGCAAGCATCACACTGCTTAAGTTTTCTAGGAATTGTAGGCAAACCAGCAACACCATTTTTCTTCAATAAACGGAGACTGTCATAGTTTAAATGTCCAAATCTAGCATGCCATAATAAACTTGATGGAAGTGTACCTTCTTCATGATGAGTAATATATGAGAAATGTTGTTTATGAGCAGATGTTCCTTGCAGTTTGAGAAGTCTTTCTTCTTCTATTCCCTTCATGACAAGTGAGTGATCAGATGATTTTCTCACCTCAAGCTTGCCATCAAACATATGAATGGAGTGACCTTGCTGGCCGATGTGGACCAAGGACAACAAGTTTCTCTTTAGCTGTGGGAGATATAAAACATGATCAAGAAGAAAGTCTGGGAGACTAGGTAGTTTAAGCCTGATTTTGCCAAGCCCTGATGGCTTGATTTTTGACTGATCTGCAAAGTAAACTACTCCATCAACATTGTCAGTGAAATCTTCAAAAAAGTATTTTCTATGAGTCATATGACAGGTTGCTCCTGAATCAAGCAGCCAGTCATTTTTCCAGGAAGCAAGTGAAGTGTTAAACAAATCTTCATTTACTCCAATGTTACATTGTGCCTCAATATAGTGAGCGATTCAGGTGCTTTACCTCTGTCTGTATCATCAGTTTTACCTTTCTGTTGGTTTCTTCTCTGCTCAATTTTGTCCCATGGTAGCTTGCATGTAGAGGCATCATGTGATCCATTTCTTTTGCAGCGAATACAATGTAATCTGCCTTTTCTCCTTGAGGATGTATGCCCCCCCTGCCTCTGAAGTGTCTTCCTCTTCCTCTTCGTCCACCTCTTCCTCTTGTAGAATCTTGAGCAGGATATTTTTCTTTATTAGCCAGGCATACAGTCTCTTCAGAAGATTCAGGGACTGTCTTCTTTCCAAAGGCTTTTTCCCTTTCAACAAACTTTTTCACAAGAGAGTCAAAGGTTATGTCCTTAAGATTTCCATTTGCTTGCAAAGACTCAAGATAATTGGAGTATGTAGGATATAGTGCCTTGAGAAAAGTAATAAGATATATATCTAGCTGAACTTTAGTGGAATTGATATCATGCACTATAGATTTTATTTCAGATGCAAGAGCAAGAGGGTCATTATTTTGCAGTTCAAGAGTGAAGAGTTTGATCATAAGTTGGACGACTTCAAGTGCAGAATGTGAGTCATAGAGCTCTTTCAGCTTTTGTAAAGCTTCAAAGGTAGTTGAACATGTTGTAAGATGACGACTCACCTCCTTATTTACGGACGCTGCTATTAATGCATACGCTTTGCTGTTCTTGTTTTCCCAGATAGCAAGCTCTTTGTCTGATGTAGGCTTTTCTAGGTCACTGTCTCCTTCTCCGGCACACACTCCTTTCCACAGCTCATTGAAAATGAGGGTGTGTTGTACCATCCAGGACCAGTCAAGATAGTTCTCCTTGCCAGTGAGAACTATTCCTATCATAGAGATGATTGAATGCATTCTGTAAAGGTTACTTCGGCTGAAAAAAACTTTTGCTGATATATACTTCTGATGGAAAAATACTCTTAAAAAAAAACTTCTGCTGCTTTGAAAAATTGATTTTGATATGGAGAATTACTATGTATATCTCTGCTTTAAAATGATTTTTTTATGGAGAAAAATCATTTAAAATCTGCCTTATATCACTATATATATATGCAAAATCATTCCATATTCAAAATTCTGTTATCACCATATTTGTCTCAGCTTAAAATCACCATATATCATTTAAAATTCTGCTTCTTTAAAGTTACCATATATTATTTAAAATTCTGCTTTATAGACTCAATCCGCACGCACACTATGATATATCAGATTTAAAAACCATATTTAAAAACTCCACGTCATCCACGGCATTCAATGGCATTCAGATTTAAAAACCAGATTACAAACTCCTTGGCATGGCATTCAACGACATTCAGATTTAAAAACCAAACTCCACGGCATCCATGGCATTCAACGGCATTCAGATTTAAAAACCAGATTACAAATAAAAGTGCATGATTCACATAATGGAATGTCTAACAACAGAGACGAAGTCAGCATCTAAAACTCAAGGGCCACCACGCTTCCGCTGCGCCAATCTCAAAGGCCACCACGCTTCCGCTGTGCCAATCTCAAAGGCCACCACACAGGCAGCTTCAGGGATTCAAGGCGGGTAGCTCTACAAATATGGCCACCACGTAGGCAACTCCAGGGATTCAAGGCGGGCAGCTCTACAAATATGGCTAACGTATGGATGGCAAACGCATCTTCCACAATGGCAATCGTATGGATGGCAAACGCATGGACTATAATCAAACTTAAATCAGTTATCCACGGCATCAAACAGAACTTGTATCAGCTATCCAACTCCAAGCAGCAGGCAGGCCACGGTTTCTTTCTTTCAGGCCATAGGCCATAGGGTAAGAAAAGTTCAACGAATGATATCAAATATCTTTTTTTCAGGCGGAAAAAAAAAAAAAAAAATCATAACTGGCGAAGAGCAGGGACGGATGGGTACGGAACAGTCATACGTTAGGAAACAGTCAGTTAAAAACTGTTCATACGTTAAAAACTGTTCACGCCGATTAAAACAGTCATATGTTACCAGAAGTTGGGCCGGGCGTTTTAATGAAGGTAGCGACAGTCTAAGGCACCGACAGTCTTCAGCAGCTGCAGTCTTCAGGCAGCGGCAGGCTCCAGGTATTTCAGGGATGTCAGAGATTGAGCAGCTCTCAGGCAGGAGTTACAACTATTTCAGGGACCTGTGCTCTGATACCATGTCAGGCCAGGGTAACTCCAGAATTAATGAGCGAGAGAAAACTGATATTTTTATTCATTAGCTAACATATATTTATATACATAAATACAGGCGGATCAGTTCATCTTCTAGATGACTGTCCAGTTCACCCATCCGTTTCGGATTAGGTGTCAACATAATATTTGTTATTTTTTACAATAAAATTAATCATTTTTTTATTTGACTAGCCATATGTAACATTAATGTAAATATTCTGACTTTGTAAAAATATAAATAAAATATGGTAGAGATGTGTAACTTAATGTAAAGTAATATAATGCAAACATTTTAACTCACCCAAAAAAATAAAAATAACCCTATAAAAATTAATAATAAAAAAATGAAAATGACTCACGGTATTGACCCATGGTATTCAATCCGAAGATAACCTATTTAAGAGGGAAATTAAACTAGTCTATATCCATCTTAGTTTGATGTTATATTTAGATACATAATTAGTACTAGAATAGGATGGGGTCATGTTTCATATAAATATAAAATATTTTTATGGATATGCATTTGGATGAATATGTTAGGGTCCCACCCTAACCCCCTTATGTATGTAATGGGACTACTTCATAGTCAAGAGTCAATAAAGCCCATATTAATAATTGTAAGTGGTTAATCCGCAATTAATAATGGAACCACCGTTAGTTGCAAATGGGCCGTAGTATTAGATAGATGGTATTTGTAATACCACGGTATTGGCCCGTGGTATTGCATGTATGAGTCATATATAAAGGATAGATACTCCCTGCGAGGAGCATCTGTCTTATTTTGTAATCCACCTCTGGTCAATTGGAGGTTGCCCTCTAGAAGAGGCAAGTGAACATTAGTCTCTGAATGATAAAATCATTGCTATTCTGTGTTCTCGGTATCGTTTCTTCGCATATTCTGTATTTGGGTATCATTTGCACTTTAAGAGCATAACAGAATACATAATGTGTATATATGGCTGGAATACTTAGATCTTCCTCGAGGCTATTAGGTGATTAGGTGATTCAGGAATATTTTTATGGATATGCAATCATACTTGGCATTTCTATGTTTTGTTTCTATCATTGTAGAAAATGATAGCATTGAATCCATGTTGCATGTAAATGTAAAATATTTTTATGGATATGCAATCACACTTGGCATTTGGATGAATACATAATGTGTATATATGGCTAGAATATTTAGATCTTCCTCGAGGCTATTAGGTGGTTCAGTAATATTTTTATGTGTATGCAATTACACTTGGAATTTCTATGTTTTGTTTCTATAGTTGCAGAAAATGATGGCGTTGAATTGATGTTGCCTGTAAATGTAAAATATTTTTATGTATATGCAATCATACTTGCATTTGGATGAATACATAATGTGTCTATATGGCTGCATATTTAGATCTTCCTCGAGGCTATTAGGTGATTCATAAATATTTTTACGGGCATGCCATCATGCTTGCCATTTGGATGAATACATAATGTGTATATATGGCTAGATATTTAGATCTTACTCGAAGTTATTAGGTGATTCAGGAATATTTTTATGGATATGAATCATACTTGGCATTTCTATGTTTTGTTTCTATCATTGTAGAAAATGATGGCGTTGAATCCATGTTGAGACTAAATTCAGGAATATTTTTATGGATATGCAATCATACTTGGCATTTCTATATTTTGTTTCTATCATTGTAGATGAATCCATGTAAAAAAAGAGATATTATTTGTAAGAATGTAGAAAAGAACAATACACGTGCCACATCAAATCTAGGTTTTCAAAAAAATATATGGAATATCTTCATTCAATCCATATTCCAATCCCACTGCAACCTTCATAAGTATTTTGTGGCAAGATTGGAGAAAAGAAACGAAATACCCAACAACAATTTAGCGTGGAAACAAAATATCCAAAACAATGATTCATCTCATCGATTTTAATAATTTACACATTAGAAACCACATCTACTCAAAACTTGTTGACTCATAACCAGCTACTAAGAACTAGGGGGACTGTAATCTGTCAAAATGGCAAAAGCCCTCGCTTCCTTGCCCTATGCAGAAGCCGTAGTATATACCTAACAGACGCCCTAGCTCTGTTATTCTCTAACCGTAACGAACGCCTGCTTATCCTCCTGCTTATATTTGTAAATAGCTTTTGAATAGCCGCAAAGGATTCAGGTAAGCAACATTCAATGGTGTCCAAAATGTATTTCGTCTTATGGTAACCATCGCATCTCTGATCCAGAACATAATTCTTGGCAGACTCTGGGTAGTGGCACCAATACAAAATCTCCCACAGTGCTCGATAGATGGGGTCTACAAAAATAGTGTGAAACCCTGCCCGGGCTAGGGAACGCGCGTCAGAATTATCTTGAGAATAGATATGCTCCAATTTAAAGCTTGCAAACTCTGAAGCCAGTTGCCGAACTCTCTTGCGGTATCTCTTCAGCGAGGGTTTATCCACTCTACAGTTACCTTTCACCTGCATAACATACAACGAACTCCATTAGAGAACAATTTCCCCTTAGAATTCAATGAGAATATATTAGTTCTAAAGCCAAAAAGAGAGTACAGGACTTGTTACCTGGTGGATAAGGAGCTCACAGTGTCCAAGGGCGGTGATGTGGGTGATGCCGTGCCAGAGAGCATGTTGAAGACCAGCAATTAGGGCTTTGTAATGAGCATCATTGCTGGTTAGTGCGAAACAATCATTTACATATGTGCTGAACTTCTCCAAAACAGTGCCATCGCCATCATTAGATAGGAGGAAGCCAATGCTTCCATGACCAGGGTTTGGTCTGCACGATCCAGCAAAGCGGAGGGTGGCATGGAATTCATATAGAACGAAAGCGAACCATGCTGTTGCCATTTCTATTTCTTTTCGAAGTGGTGGGGGCTCTTATTTATATTTAAGCCCGGTGTGGGCTCTTATGTATATTTTTAAAGCGATAACTTAAGTCATAATTAATATGTTATTATTATGGTTTTATATTTTAAACAAAATATTAATATGTTAATATAACGGTTTTGGAGAAATAGAAATGGCAACAGCATGGTTCGCTTTCGTTCGATATGAATTCCATGCCACCCTCCGCTTTGCTGGATCCTGCAGACCAAACCCTGGTCATGGAAGCATTGGCTTCCTCCTATATAATGATCGCGATGGCACTGTGTTGGAGAAGTTCAGCACATATGTCAATGATTGTTTCGCACTAACCAGCGATGCTGCTCATTACAAAGCCCTAATTGCTGGTCTTCAACATGCTCTCTGGCGCGGCATCACCCACATCACCGCCCTTGGACACTGTGAACTCCTTATCCACCAGGTAACAAGTCCCGTACTCTCTTTTTGGCTTTAGAACTAATATATTCTCATTGAATTCTAAGGGGAAATTGTTTTCTTTAATGGCGTTCGTTGTATGTTATGCAGGTGAAAGGTAACTGTAGAGTGGATAAACCCTCGCTGAAGAGATACCGCAAGAGAGTTCGGCAACTGGCTTCGCAGTTTGCAAGCTTTAAATTGGAGCATATCTATTCTCAAGATAATTCTGACGCGCGTTCCCTAGCCCGGGCAGGGTTTCACACTATTTTTGTAGACCCCATCTATCAAGCACTGTGGGAGATTTTGTATTGGTGCCACGACCCAGAGTCTGCCAAGAATTATGTTCTGGATCAGAGATGCGATGGTTACCATAAGACGAAATACATTTTGGACACCATTGAATGTTGCTTACCTGAATCCTTTGCGGCTATTCAAAAGCTGTGTACAAATATAAGCAGGAGGATAAGCAGGCGTTCGTTACGGTTAGAGAATAACAGAGCTAGGGCGTCTCTGTTAGGTATATACTAGGGCTTCTGCATAGGGCAAGGAAGCGAGGGCTTTTGCCATTTTGACAGATTACAGTCCCCCTAGTTCTTAGTAGCTGGTTATGAGGCAACCGGTTTTGAGTAGATGTGGTTTCTAATGCGTAAATTATTAAAATCGATGAGATGAATCACTGTTTTGGATATTTTGTTTCCCCTCTAAATTGTTGTTGGATATTTCGTTTCTTTTCTCCAATCTTGCCACAAAATACTTATGAAGGTTGCAGTGGGATTGGAATATGGATTGAATGAAGATATTCCTGCATTGAATTTAGGTGATTACATATATCTGCATTGAATTTATTCTTGATGTGAAATTTGAAAGCAAGTTTAGATGATTTTGTGTTTTTTTTTAAGGATGAACCCATGTGTAGTTTACAAAGTTTCATATTCAAAGTTATAAAGATTTACATTATGATTTTATATATTTTTTAAATTTAGTTATTTAGGTAGTATTTTGAATATTCAGTTTTATACAGGAAAAATATTATGCTTTATTATTATCACCAGTTTCATTCCTTTTGTATCATATTTCTTGTACAATTTTTATATTATTTATTGTAATTTAGTATTTTACATTAATTACTAACTGTATTATTGTATTAAGTCATATTAATTACTTAACTTGTATGTTAGGTATAGTAACACAAAACATTAGCTTTAGGTGTACATACATATATAACTTTAGGATAATTTTAAACCCATCTAGAGTAATTATTCAGACTACCTTGGCTATGTGAATAACTTCAATCCAAGCCACTTCCCCTTATTGACATATGGTCTAAGAGGCCTGCCAACAAATGGCTCTATGAGGGAAATCCAACTTTAAGTGGCTAAGGGTAATCATAAAAGGAAAATTGTTCACTCTACTTGTGTCACACTAGAAGCCACTCAAACCCTACCATTGTTCAAGCTGCCTCTAGTTCTCAACCTGAGGATATTCTTAAACACACAACCAAACGAACCCACAAATTCAATCCATTCTCAAATTCGATCTAAAATTTTTAAGTGACTCCAAAGATCATAAGTTCTCTCAAGAACTCAAGTTAGATTGGAGTGATTGAGGTCTATTGAAAGACATTTGTCCCAATGTTTCATTACACCTATTGATCACCACTAGGAAGAAGCTACATTACACTCAGGCATTTCTCAAACTATGATTACCCCTAATGACAGATCATATGATATCCCTTGTTAGAATTGACCTCAATTAATCATTTTTTTAACCACCTACTAGTGAATCTATCCAACCATCTCTGTCAAGGGGGTTAGGTTCACCTCCTTCTCCACCTAGATCATCCCCATCTTCTTTAACTAAGGATTCCTCTATTGAAGAAGTCTCTTCATAGAATGATTCACTTATTCTTAGAATTCTCCACATATGGCTAATTAGCAGGGAAATAACCTTGCTGCTCCATGGCCCAAACAAGATGTCATGGTTGTTTTTGGTGTGAAACAAATTTTACCAAATAGCCCTCACAAATTCCTCCCTAAATTTGACTCAAACTCTAAACACTCAACAAAAGATCACATAAAGAATTTTATGCTAGCCATTAGGGAGAAGAGTGTGCACCATGAAGATGTTGTCTATAGGTTATTTCCATAAACTTTGGAGGAAAAAGTTACAACATGATATTTTATACAACCCCCTCAAAGTATTAAGTCTCGGGCATAATTTGAAATTTCCTTCTTAGGATTCCATTCCTACTGAAAACTTGGTATTTCTTATTATGTTCAGACTCTGTCTACTTGAATGTTATGTGTGTAAAAAGGGCCTAAACTGCCACTTTTCAAATAACATTTGATGAAGCTTTGTTTATTGAGAACAATATATATTAGAGAACTTTTGAGGTCAAAATGGATTTCAAAACGAAAGTGTATAACGAAATGTAGCTTTATAGGAACTAATAGGATTAATAGGATTCAATATGATGATGTCAACCATGGGGATCATTCACTATTTTTGGAGTAAAAAAGTAAAAAGATAAAAAAATAGAAAAATAAAAAATAAAGACATTGCGAGAGATGTCGTAAGAGAGTTAGGCAGCTGACTTTTGCAAGCTTTAAATTGGAGCATTTATATTCTCAAGATAATTATGACCCGCGTTCCCTCGTCGGGGGGCAGGGTTTCACACTACATTTGTAGATTGTTGTAATTCCCGAGAAACCTGTAAATATTTTATTTACAGCAGTAAGAACAAAATGAATAATTGGTCTTATTATCTATTTGAATTGAATAATATTTTTATTTTGAAAATAAGAAATGATTTAAGTATCAGCACATCTTGTAACTTCTGAGGGAAGGAAGTTGACAAAAAATAGTGGCTGGAAAAAACCTAACTACCTCCACTAAGTGTGCAAGGTTTCCAAAGAAAAGGAAGTAGGGGGGAGGAAAAGTTGTGCTGTAATGACAAGCTGTAAAGGGAAAAATTGCTACATCTCGTGATGACGAGATAGCATGAGGGCTAAGTGCGAGCAACTTGAAGAAGACAAAAGGTCTTGTGAGCAAGCTAGGGGGCAGATTTGGTCCCGAAAGACAATGTGACAAACGGGAAGATTGACTAGCAGTGGAACCCAGAGGTGACCTCTACCATTGGAGTTGTTAAACACACATGGGTAGCAACAAAATTTGAAGGATAAAACATGAGAGTACATTTTTTATTAAAAAGAGATATACATTTATACTACATAGTTTGACCGTTGGGTTTCACATCCCAAGGTCTCTTGGACTTATTTTTGTTTATTCGGCTTCCACACTAACCCATTGAGGATTAGGTATCCACCATTCCCCCCTTAATCCGAAGGGTTATGTATGAGTCCAACAAGAGAGTTGTAATACAAAATTTGCCTAAATGCATGGCAGCACTAGGCTGAATGTTCTCTCTCAAATGTTTGTATAAAGGGCGGTGGTTTAAGGATGACCACCAACACTCGAATGCTTAGTGAAGTTCCTGGAACTCTTCCACAACTAGCAAGAAGCTTAAGTCTTCTGCTACAGGAAGTGCTCCTATTGTTTTGAAGAGGGAAACCTTCAACCAATAAAGGAAGGTCTCACCCCACATAAAAGGGAGAACTTCAACCTAAAAATGGAAGTCTCAACCTGTGATGGTTTAAGGATGACCAACAACTCTGGAATGCTTAATGCAATTCCTAGAACTCTTCCAAAACTGGCAAGAAGCTGAAGTCTTCTGCTAGAGGAAGTGTCCCCAATTTTGTTCCTGGAATTCTTCCAAAGCTCGCAAGAAGGTGAAGTCTTCTGCTAGAGGAAGTGTCCCAATTTGCCAATTGAAGGCATGCTCAGGGGCATCTTTATTTCTGGCTACAACTCTGAATCTAGTATGGCAAATTGTGGCTCACGCTTGCTTGATATGACTTTGAAGCTTGTAGATGACCATCATTCCCCCCCTTGTCAAATACAAGGTGAGATGATGGAGAAAACTCAACTGCAAGACTGTTCAATAATCTAGAACAAGTTCTGACATGTGATTGGAATATCTTCTTGGTTGTTGATTCCCATTGCCAAGAAGTGATCCATCCAAGATGAATCTTTGTTCTTGTAGGACGTTTGTTTTTGAAGCATCTATTTGAAGAATGGGTGGTTTTATGACAGTGCTTACATGGATTAAGATTAAAACAATGATCTTTCAAATGGCCAACTCGGTCACAATGTTGGCATTTCACAATTTGTTGTTGTTGTTGTTGTTGTTGTTGTTGTTGTTGTTGTTGTTGTTGTTGTTGTTGTTGTAGAAGAGGAGTAAAATCTGGAATAGTTGGATGTGAATTGTCATGAGGAGCAGGTGAACTGTCATGAATGAATCCAGCACTCTGAAACTAAATGGGCTTTGAGTAGTCTGGAATATGAAAGGACATGTCCTTTTCATATCCAAGACCAGTTCTGTGCTTGTTGTGGGCAAGTTGTTCCCAAGGTCTGATGATGGGCTTGGGAAGTGCAAACTGAGTTTCTGCATCTGCATGTACAATTGCTACTTTGTGGGAGTCTATTTCAATCTTATGAATAGAAATAGGTTCAGAATAACTCATATGTTTTAATTCTTCTTGTTGTAGCTATGATTCGAGTTGCAAAAAATCAATTTTCTCTTGTGCATTTTGTAGATGGACCTGAATGTTTGTGAGAGAAACTTTGCTAATTTTTAATGTATCATGAGTAGTAGACAATATCAGAGTTTTGAGGAACTCCAATACTTCATTGGTTCTGGCCATTTTTTTTTCAATGTCAGAATTACACCTTAAAACCTGATCACAACTACTACTCAATGCAGAAAAGTAATAGCCACTCACAATGCACAACAATATCCTTTATAAATGTGCAGCAAATGACCAGTGTGCAACCAACAAGCACCAATTACAATCCATATAAAAATAAGATGATGAAGCTATGTTAATGTTGAAGACCTTAAATTTGATGCTTATGACGATATCACTGAAATTGTGTATTTGATAATGATCAATACAATATATGAGTATTTGATATCAGTGCGCTTGAATGCTAAAACATTTTATCAAAGGTGAAGTGATTGTTCCAACTACAGAGTTATAGTGTACTACTACAAGAACACTGTGACAAGGCTATGCTCAAATGCAACTGTAAAACCTTGCTTACTATACCAATACAACCTGATTATTCCTTAATTACTTTAACTAGACATCATCAATATATATGTGGCATCTTTGTTCTTGAGAAACCCTTGCCTTTTCATGACATCAATACACGAAACCTTCACCAATCTGTCCTCAATCCTGTTGTCTTATTGAAGGAGAAGGGAATTAAATCTTCGAAAACAAAAACTACTGCAAAACGTACCTTGTTAGTTTTAAGAGAGTTTGATTTGACCAACTTCCATACAATATTCTTCTCTATAGTGTCATTGTAATGAGTCAGTTTTTGACTTCTACTTAAATGATAGTAAAGTTGGTCTCAGCCAAGGTCGGCTTCATTTTGTTAGGCACTGTAACAAGTATATATATAGACCTTCCGAAACCTCCACTGTAACAATCTAGGTCTCAACAAACTCCGCACATTTCATAAATGAAGACATTCAAGTCTGCTAGACATTAGAGACTTTCAACGCCGCAAGCTGCAATTTTTCCTTGAGTCCATATGAATTGAAATTTAAACACTGAATTTTCATCTTACATCATGAAATGCCCATTTTAGTATATTATGCACCTAAAAATTCCAGAGAGGATTCTAAATCCTTGAAGTATTGACACTAACAAAAAAATGGTGTTAAAGGATAACTCGCTGGAGTTATTTTAGATGGGCGAACAATACTACATTAGCCATGGTCTCCTCTCATTTTTTGTTGCTATAAAGAAACAAAAGAAATGACGATTCAAATACGTCCACGATGAAACCCATGATGTTCAAGACTTGAAGAAAACCAACGAGGGAAAACTCTATGACTTTCGCTCAAAAATAATGATGCCCATTCATTTCTTTAATATCTATAGGAGTGGAAGCCATGACATTAGCATCATGCTATAGGAGTGAGTCAAATAAGTGAGAAGTTTCACCTGGCTGTCGAGAATTCTGAGATGCTACTATATAGTGCTAAATACGTGATTAATTTCTAGAAGGGGCTTTGATATATCATCCATACAAATAAAATATTCCAGCAAGGCACTCTTCAAAAGCATAGGCTCCAAATATTTGCGTACTCATCTTCATTTTTCCGTAGTGAATGTACAATGTTTTCTTGACAAGTAGCTACAACAATGAGTCTCAAATCTGATACATATAGGCTCAGTAAATGTCATATTTCATACAGTGATCAGCTACAACCCAAATGCTCAGGAAGTCGTCCCCCAAGACTCACTAAATGTGAAGAAAGATTATAAGGAATGCTCAACCCATGTACACGAGTGTAAATATATTTGAGGAAAAGTCCATGGCCCACTAAAATCTTCTGAACTCAACCCACATAAATTGATCCTCCATTTGGTAATAAAGACCCCATCCTCTAACACCAAACTAATCCTCCAAGAGCGATAGAACTTCAATCAATGTGCATGCCTCTCTGACAGTGGAAAACTCGACCCTTTGGTAAGCAGAACTCAGACTATAGAAAATGATGGCACCAATCGAATAGAGGGCGACCTTCTTGGACTGGAAAATTTGAGCCAATAAATTACAGGAATACTCTCCCTCTTTGCTGAAGGAAAAATCAGCTTCTTCCTTGGCACAGTAATTTCTAAAGACGCTCACACAATTTTGGCCTTCAAAAACATCTTGGTATCGTTGGATAGCCGAAACTTCAACCTCTTGCAATGAGGAAGTTTTCCCACCTGCAATGACAAATTCTCTCCATAATACTAAGGCTCCTTTGGAATCAAACTCAGTTAGATCTTCAGAAATAACACGATGAAGGGAATATTGATGCATTATGCATAAAATGTTCTATTCTAACAAATGCTATAATAATGGAGCAGTGTTCAAATAAACCTGGAGCGGCATTTAGTGTTCAAGGCAGAGAGCCTAGAGAAAATACCAGGTGAGGGGTGTTAGTTCTAAACTATGGGAAAAACAGGAAAATAGGCAGAAAAACTAGTACAAGGAGTTACAGCCAATTTTAGGAATGGTAAAAATAGGGTTGTAGAAATCACGGAGTTTGTAGCTAGAATTTAGTTGAGAAAATATTTATGAAATGTAGAAGTCATGGTAGAAATAACCTACACAGAAAGGCCATAAAACAAATGGCTCAAATTAATTATGCAGGGTAGGAATACGCCCTACTCTGATACCATGTTGGACACACATGGGCAACAACATAATCTGAAGGATAAAACATGAGATCACATTTTTTATTAACAAGAGATATACATTTATAGTACATAGTTTGACCGTTGGGTTTCACATCCCAAGGTCTCTTGGACTTCTTTTTGTCTATTCAGCTTCCACACTAACCCATTGACGATTAGGTGTCCAACAGGAGTTCCTTACTTAAAAGCAACTCAGGTATGAGGTACCTTCAGAAAACTATACTTTTGCACCAAACTGAATTAGGTGTCTTCCATTGTGAATAAAAAGGGTAGAGGCCTAATGCTAAGGTGATAGTTGAAAACGTTAATAGTAGGTTTCAGTTGCATTTTATTTACTGATAACAGGAAAACTTAAATATAGTGATCTTTATAGATAAACTAGTAAACTGTAACTATGAGAAATGCAACATTCTCCTAAAATACTGGAATATACTATTTGCATATATATAATCTTTACAGTTCTATTAACACAAGAAGAATGAATATCATAGAAATGGAGTAAGCAGAATCTGGACATGTATTGTTAAATGCAGAGAAAAATTGGTTGATGTAGGATTATTGTAGAGTTTCAACTCTGTAGCAGTCTTAAATACAAGAAGAAAAAGAAAGAATCTATTGTACAATACTGCAAAAGGAACCTAGAGTTAATCTTCTATGACTGTGTGAAACTTTAAATAATTTAGGAAAAGAATAAGAACTGGAGATGTCATTATTTCAAAGAGAACAAGCATAGAAGAGGTCGTTAAAGCAAGGGTTTAGGGATAGAAACCCTAAGGTAGACCTGGATAGATTTCTGAGAATGGAATGTCAATTAACAATTCCAAATCCTACCTGGTCTTCCTAAACCCTGCGAGGTATTGAAACCCCTTGCTATTAATTTTTATTGAACGAACGAATGAGTTAACTAAGGCTCTAGATTAATCATAATAGGGAAACAATTACATCGTAACAATGCAAGACACAATACCAAGCAACTTCGACACAGAAATGAATAAATAGTATGAATTTTAAAAGAAAACTCTAAATCGAGTTTCCCACAGCGAGCCCTGCTCACACAAACGGAACTGGAAACTTAAGAACAAATCAGCATGTGTGAATTCGGGAAGCCACATCACAAACCATTAAAATATAGACCCAAAAACAAATTGCTTCCATATAATTCATAAGTTTTTACACATTAAACCAGAATAAAACTTGGGCAACATATTTTAGTTCTGAGAAATGTAAACCCCCATGGTAAACACAGAAATTAACATATAAACAGTATCAGTGCTACCATAAACTCAGGACCCACAGCTGATGGGAAAACCCTCGTTTCATATCGAGGAAATGTACAAGTAAACCCCTCAGAACAGCGATGGGTATTTCGCCTGTCACACTTAAAACCTTAAACCCTTAACCATGCAATGTTTGCAATAATTTTCAACATGTAAGAAAAGCTTAATTCTGAGAGAGCCAAGGCTCTAG
>APFE031423409.1:3108-38287 GCA_000404065.3 Pinus taeda
AAAGGGAGGTCCAAACAGCCTAATCTTGGTCTTCCTAGGTTTCAATTTCCTGTTTTAGAATATAGAGAATGAAAATCTGTCCAAACAGCTTAATCTTGGCAGATTCTTAGATAGGTAGAGAATCAAAGGAGCCCAACTGCTTAATCTGGGCCCTTGGAAGAAATAAGTGTAGATGTAGAATAGGAAGACATCAAAAGGAAAAGTTGAAAAGCTGGGTCTGCAAGTCCAAGTGCACCCAAACCAAAAAGAAGAAAAAATGTTAGGTTAGTAGGCTGGGTAGGTAATTTTGAGGTTGTAGAAGGTTGATTTGTGATTAATTCCACATTTTCAAGTGTTACACTCATACACATCACAGTCATCAGATAGCTCCCATTTAAAGCACTTCAAACAAGGCATGACTAACTCCCTCTTCTTCCTCTACCCTAAAATCACTTACTAACCTACCCTAAAGAGGTCAAGATCTGCTTGGTATCTCTTAGTTTCATCATTTTCCATGACATTAGCCTTGGTAAATTTCTGCTTTACTCAAGGAGGCTCCATACTTTCTCTACAAAGTTCTATCTCTCTTTCACAGCCTAAGATCTCTGAAACTTAGTGCTTTCTGGTCACTTTCATATTAACTACTGACATTATTATTTAACTCCCTATATATTTCCCATCCCCCTATTAAAAACTATGTTAATAACTCCTCTGTGTAAATATCCCCTCCCCCTGGTTGAAATATACAAAGAATAAGAAAAGAGATAAAACTAATGTCCTTCGGAATTTACTAGGTCACTCGGACACTTAAGTAAAGGAGCCCCAATCTCTGCTAAATTTTTCCTTCCCTAGTGTTTTGGACTCCTTCCAAAACACAAAGAAACCCTCTCGAAAGGCAAACCCCTCCCCCCCCACGCGCATTTTCTTTGGAAATTATTAAGTTTTGATTAATGTATAAACCAAGCGCCGAAACAATTAACCTGAAAGTCTAAAGTTCCAATCCACCTGTGTCGCGAAAAATTAAAAACTAACACGCGCGCTGTTTCACTAAACTTTGTGCACCTTCTCCACCTGTCCACCGTCCGATCGCCTCCCCCAGGTCTGACGGTTGTTATCCATATCGGGCGCCCTTTTGTATAGGCACGTTAGCACTCGATGTCCGACGGTTTTACCGTCGTACACTGTGACAGCTGGCGCCTTCCTATTGCATCGGGCCGCTGCTGACAGAAACCGCTTCCGTATCAAAAGTGGTCCGATGCCCTGCCAAAACCGCCCTCCCCCCATGTAACAGGGGCACCGCGTCACCCCGCCACGTCACCTCCACCTCACCCCTTCCTACCTATGCCTGGCCCACGTCACCTGCCACCGTGTCCCGCCACGTGATCACCCCGCCGTACTGCCACGTCACCCTGCTGACGTCACATTCATACCAGAGGACCCCACTGCTGACGTCATCCACCATACAGCTGACGTCAGCAGCCAAAAAACGGAAAATCACACAAGCGCGAAACTCAAGCTTGGGAGCTCCAGAATGAAAAATAGAGGCAGTTTTCGATTACAGGAAATGAGCCATATTGGAGAATCTTTAGGGAATCTTTTGATTCCCCGGCCCTTTTTGCACCGAAAAGGCCCGAAAAAGCTCAATTTTGCCAATTTAAGCGTATTTGAAGACAGAGAGAGATCAGGATCAGAGGTTAAAGAGTATCAGATCAAATATGCAGCTAAAAAGCATGTCAAAGAGTATCAGAGTAGCGGCGAAGCGGCGAAGCGTATCAAAGGAGATTTTCTCAGGGCTCAAGGCAAATCCAGCATTAAAAGGAAAGCCCTGAAAGTCAAGAAACAGTTGAGGACGCATTGAAAGCTCACCAACACAAATGACTGCACATTAAACTCACAAGAGATCAGTGGACCAGAACTCAATGCACAGTTATGACAAAACTTGCACCAAGCCACAGAGGACATCACATTAACTCAATTTTTGATCCAGTTGCCGCTGGCACAGCCCAAAAAGACTTGATTACATTTAATTCCAGCATAAGTTAGGTTTAGAAATATCTTTCCTGCAGACCTGTTTAGGCCGGTTGTAATAAATGACTCTAGATATTTTGCTTATATATACCACCCTGAAAAATGGAGTAGGGGTTGGTTGGTTGCTTTTTTGTTCTTTGTTAGTTCGATATTTTTGAGTAGAGACTCGCACTGTAAATGTGATACTTTCTATAATCAAAGACTGCTGAAAGTATGGATTCTGAATCTGTCTGCTGTGTCTTACTGGTCGAGGAGTGACTATGGAATTCCTGTGCTTCGACATGGTTCAATAAGTGTTTCTTTAACTCTGTTTAGCTTTTATGTTTATGTTATCATCAATCCACCGTCTGAATTGCAGAAAAGAAGAATAGTTTAGGATTTTCTTGGCTGCACCCTAGGCTCAATTTCTGCGATTTCTTCATGTTTTCATCAGAAATAGTTATGAACATGCATACTTAAATGATCTTGTTTACGCTATTTCTTTCACATATGAATGTCAGTTTAGGAATTCTTAACTGCTCCTAGACAAGCATTCATTCACTTCTCCTCCCTCTCAGTTGGTGAAAGATTCTTGATTGCCTTTCATCACTAATTATCATCCCATCTTTTCAGCAAACTGGTAATTGTCTCATGTGTAGCTATCCCACTCCATAATCCTCTTGTGACCAAGAAAATGCAACAACAAGCCTTACTCCATGACTCCATGCCCATTGTTTTGAAACTTATCAGACTTTCCCTTACCTCTCTGCTTGGAATTATCTGCCTCACAATCATCTTCCATCCAAACAAAAAAATCAAAACCCTTGAACTCAAAAACTAGCCTAAAATCAGCCTCAACAAAGCTAAATCATTAAGAGAGAGCCCTCTCTAATTACAGGTGGTCTAGAACCTGCAATCCAAAGATTGGTTTGTGGTTACCTCGGCCGTATCCCTTCAGGAGCTTAGGGACAACCTGAGTGATAACAGCTTTGACACTTGTTTTTCCATAAAAAGAATAAAAATAAAAAATAGATTTATTTGAGACCTTTACATGCACAGTAGTGATGTTTGACATTTTGAACTTCCTTGCTTAAGATAGTAACATTTCACACATGTTAGTTTGGAATTCTTTTAAAGCATAGTTTCTCAACAGTTAGGAAATTATATGTTTTTAGCATTGGATTTCAGTCATTTTCCTTACTGCAGTAGAAAAGATTTCTCCTCGAGTAGATTTCTCTTTCTTTAATCAGTAATCAAGCTTCTTTTGATTGCATAGAAGTTTGGCTTGAAAACCCTTGTGGCTTGTCGCTAGCTAAACAATGACAAAAGGCGGAATCATCACTTTTACTTGTGTATACAACACTATTACCTCCAAGTTTGTACGAACCCTGGGTTCATAAAATAAATATGGTAGCCCCAGGAGTTGCGACATTCTTGCTGCAATACTAGTGCTCATCATCTATAAGAAGGAAGAAAGGAACAAATTGTGCTAAAACCCAAAATGGAAGTGCCTAAGAGAGACCTAATCAAAACAGAGAACTCCAAGGCTATTAGGGAATCATCTATGCCACAAAAGAGAAGACGAAGGAAACAAAAGGAAATAAGGCATTCACTATCAAAACAAAACTCAAACTGCAGTGATGAAAAGAGGCTTTCCAAGAGGTCTCTAATCTCTTTCTAGTTTTTTTCCAAGGCTTAAAAGATGTTATATAAATGAGATAAAGGCATGGAATTCAAGTTAAGGGCCTATCCTAGGTTGAAATATCATTTCTGCTCAAAATAGGCTTAAACAAGGTTTCTTGTAGTTTTAACAGTGTTTCCTGTAGTTTTTGCAAGAATTACTACATGATGTTCTAGTTCGCATCTAAAGGCGTTTTGAAGGTTTCATAGGTGTCCAAACAGTGGAACAAGGTAATAGAAGGTTGGAAAATTATGTGGAAGACGTTGGCAAACAAAAAAATATTCAAGAATCCATCTTGAATAAGGGGAAGAAGGTAGGCTAATAGTTTGAAGAAATACTATGATTTTTTCTATGCACAAACAATTTTGGAAAAATGAGTGAAATTGGAATGAAGGTTTCAAGGGAGTGGATATGAATGAAATGGATCTACAAGCCAACGTATTTCACTTTCAAAGAGGAATTTTATTTTTTTTTGCTTGAAAGTTTGTTAAACAATCATGAAAAGAACAACTACACTTTTGGGCTTGTCCTTGCATTACTTACAACTAATATTTTTCAGAGGAAGGACAGACGAATGCACAAGAGGGAGGCCACTAATGAGCCTCAGTATTGCAACAAGAATGCTACAACTCCCAAGGCTACCGACTTTAATTACCAACCTGGGGTTCGTACAAATTTAAGAGGTATCGATACTATATGTGCAGCATACAATGTGTCCTTCCTTTGCTGTCATGATGTAATGGTGTGCATGTACTGAAGTAAAATCCTAAAATTAATTGTAGAAGATGAAATGTTCAAAAATGGAACCTTAACCTATTGCAAGAAAGAAAAAATAAAGTACAAGGAAAGAGACTGAAAATCAAATGCTAAAAAACACCATTTTCTAACTAACTGCTAATAGGATTTGCTTCAAAAGAATGCTAAGTTAACATGTATACAATCCTACTGTCCTAAGCATGTAGATTCAAACCATCAAATCTTCTATTGTTGTGCATGTCAATGAATAAAATATTTTTTTTTCTTTTTGTCTTTTTTCATGTGAGAGTGTGAAGGCTAATCTCGTTTGGTGATGCAACAAGTGGCTTGGAGATGATGGTGAATGGTCATAAGGGTTTGGGGACAATTAGGGACCCTTTTCTAGCTTCCTAGAGGATTTCTCCTCAATTCAGGCTCAAAACTTTGATTTCCTACAGGATGCTATAGTGATTTCCTACAGGATGTAGAAATTTAATATAATTCATCGAATGACCAAGAAAATCAAATCCAAATTGAATGGGACAATTGTTTTTATTAACTAGGATGTCTTAGGCCCCTATTCCAAGTGGAGTCACTCAAACATATGTTTGTTAACCCATGCTAAAAAATAGAGAACATTACTAATCGAAAATCTAGAAATTCGAGAACTAGTGAGCTTGTAAATCTAAAAAAATTCCTAACCTAATCAAGTGAAAATGAAGTGGGGTAATTTTTATTATGAACTAGAACATTTTTGTGATCTAATGCAGGTGGAACCAAATCAATTGAAGCTTGTTAGCATGCTCTAAAAAGTAGCAGAAATGTACTGTTCTTTTCTACAAAGGAGTTCCAGAAATCTAGATTTGGGAATAATAAGACTAACCCAAGCAGCTCAATGATTATTATGAACTTCCAAATCTTTTCCTGCAAAATAACTTACATCAACCATTTAACTCAATCCTACAACAAGAAATCATTAATACGAAATGCAGAAGTAGAAAGAAATAAAAATTAGAGATGCATGTGAATAAACAGCGAAAATAAGGAAATAAAATGATATTAAAGGGCTCTAAGGTTCCTGGGATGGACAATTCCAAGGAATCTCAGAGACCTATGGAGGATAACAAGATTTAGAAGCTGAACATGACACCAATATTCATTATTCCATTAATACGATTACATCACTGGAAGAAAATACAATGGAGCTACAGAAATACGAGTTCTCTCCACAAGAACACTAATGAAAATCTACCCCTAGAGGAAAATTCGACTTGGTACTTATACAAAATGACTATGAATCATTTCCCATGAATGGAGGAAGCTTTCGCCACCAAAATCCCTTGATTAGTGGATCTGGTCCCGAATACTAGGAATCTACATTAAATGGCAGGGAACACATTCCTAGATTTTCTCAATCATTGGTGTTCCACAATCCATGCCATAATTCCATAATATCTTGCTGATTTATTATTTATTATTGATCCTCCTATAGTAGTGAATAGGTCCCTAAATTATCTCCTACTCCAAATCTTCATAATCTGCCTAATATTCTCATAATATTCCATAAAAATAAATAATATTAGGCACAAATATGAAATTGTTCATAAACCTTCCTAATGAATATATTAAAGTTGAAAATATAGTATCTAATGCAGAAAGACAGGTTTAATGTGCCGAAGGATGGTCATAGGCATTAAATTATTGTTTAATTTAGAGGTATGAGCCTTAATTTATGTCTAATTTAGAGGCCCATCATACCCCCTGCTGAAAGTGTTGCTCATCCTCTAAGCAACTTAGTGACCTCATTGTGCCTCATCCATGGCCCTCATGGCCTCTCTCTTGTGCATTAAGAATCTTGGCTGTAAGTTCTGCAAGGACAATCCCAAAAACATATTTGTGCAAAGAAAAATCATTATTTATTGAGACCATTAGTTTGCTTTCTTTCCCTTATTCAATATGAGTTCTTCAATATTTTTCAGTTTAGCAAGGTCTTCCATATCCTTATCAACCTTCTAGTACCTTGTTCCACCATTTGGACACCTCTAAAACCTTCAAATTTCCTTTAGATGAGAACTAGGACATCTTGTAGTAATTCCTGCCAAAACTATAGGAAACCTACAGGAAACCCTGTTAAAACTATAGGAAACTAGTTTTGAGCGTAAATGATAATCTGAGGTTAGGGCAAAACCTCAACTTGACTCCCATGCCTTTCTCCCATTTTTAGGCTCTGGACAAAAGCTAGAAGGAGATTGGAGACCTCTTGGAAAACCTCTTTTCACCACTGCAGTTTGAGTTCTATTTTGATGGTGAATGCCTCATTTCCTTTTGTTTCCTTCTTCTTCTCTCACTGCCTAATGGCCTTGGAGTTCTCTGTTTTGATTAGGTCTCTCTTAAGCTCTACCATCTTGGGGTTTAGCATAATTTGTTCATTTCTTCCTTCTTGTAAAAACATTATGCCTTTTTGTAGTAGTCATTCCTCCTCTTTCAGAGTCTTCTAACTGTATGGGAGTGATAAGAAATGATGAAGAGGGTTTGGATGATGATGCTAGGGCTCAAAGGTAGTAGTGTAGGTTTGTGAAAATGGAGAGGATGCTCTATTTTTTTTTTTCCAAGAATGAAATGGGATGGATGAATGATGAATAGATAGTGAATATGAAGTGGATAGAGGGCTTGGAGTGTTGTGGTGACTTGGCTTTTGCAAAATTTCTTCTTTTAACTGCTCTCCTCATTCTCTGAAATCGTTACCCTTCATAATTTGACTTTTCAACATCGTATGAGTGAAGGAGTGAGCTGAAATTAACTAGTTGAAGCTGCATTAGATTACTGACCCATCCTTAGCTTATAAAACCTCATCTCTCATGCATTAACAACAAATTTCTAACTATAATGTGCTCAATAGAAGAGGTTAAGAATATTTCATACCTGTACCTACCTTATGGTTGTTGGAGAGAACTACATGCTTCTGCTGAGTTGATGTTGATGTGTAGGTGTTGGATGGTGATGCTGATGATCCTGATGCTATTGCTAATCTCTGGAGGAGCTTCTTTGACCTTTGGATCTCCATGTTGAAGATGACTGCAAATCTTTGGCTACTTCATCATCATATCCCCTCAATTTTTCAAAGAAACCCATCCAATTGTGCCTTGTGAATATCTCTAGTATAGGGTAGTGCTGATGAATCCTCACTGTGTTTATGGGTTCCCCCTGTCATTTTTCGCTGATGGATGGAGGTTTGTATATGTATGATACCAAATTTAAAAATTATGTGTATACAATTCCCTTATGTTGCAATCACTTTCAACAAACTAGAAGGTTTTTTCATGTTCCTTTCACTTGGAAAAATGTGGGGAGATGTAGAGCCTACCTCCTTAACACTACTTGATGAAGCAAACCTCTATTTTTCCCTTTTAAAACTGCTCACTACCATTCTGTTATATGGAATTTACATCTACGGATAAGCATATTTTCCCTAGGTGGGTGATTACACCTAAAACAACATAAATAAAGTAGTTTAACATTTTCTTATAGAATATAGATGAGATGGAGGAGCTTACTTGTAGTCTTTCACTTCCTTGAAATATTTTGAATTGCTCTTGTCGCTCCCACTTGAACTAAATCCTCTCAAAAGGTTCCTGTATCAAGAGAAACATAAAAAAGAAATGATCAAATCTTACATGATCTATCCACTATAAAATAATGGAATCGAAGACATTGAAACACATAATCATCATAGATGTGAACAATAATATGAGAAAATGAATAAGCTCTTTCTTAATGTAGAAGGAAGAGTATCACCCAATACAGTTTGATCCTGTGCCACTCCTCCAGCATCAGCCCAACCCTCACCACATCAAAAACATACTACTCCAGCAGCATAACATTGCTTAACATAAACTCAATTCTCAAACCGACAGAATTTCATTACAAACTTCAGATTCTAGCCCCTTGATCACTATGATGAGTGCTCAATTTATAGGAAATGGAGGTTGTTTTTTCATAAATGAGGGTATTGAATGACCTTCCAAACTTGGAGTTAGCTTCCATGGAGAAAGGGATGAGAGGATAGGAGGTTAATGGATACTTAGCTATCCAATTTCGAGCTCATAGGAGCATATAAGAGATGGGATCCTTCTTGAATCATCTAGAATGAAGAAATATTCCTAGAACCTTATGCAAATTTCGCTCAATCTCACCCAGCGCAGGTCAAAGAGGACCTAAGTGCACTGCATTGTAGGCCAGAGTGGCCATGCTTGCTCTGTAGTGCTATCACCCCTAACCAAGGCTGCGCTGGTGTCCCAGGGAGGCATTTCAGCAAGTCTTTAGGCCATGAAACGTTCATACAAGGAAGCATTCAATGAGATGACTTGTCTACGACATGTAACAACTGAGTTAGGTTTGATGAGCCCTACAAGTATTGATCTGAATGTCAGGAGTGATGTGCCCAAATAGACCTGTAATAGTTGCCCCCTAAAGCATGAAGTCGAAAATGATAATGTCGAGTGATATTCTTTAAGATGTGATGGAGAGGAACTGAAGTGGACGGTGACCTGCATCGATTACAATACATTACATCATGATATTCTAGATTTTTTCATGAATTGATGAGGGAAGGTATACCCATACTCAGCATATAAAATTTTCGTTACATGTACATAGATAGTCATCTACATATATAGACCCATGATAGGATGACCATCTATGTAAAGCCATCGTACAGATGATTTAGTACTCTCGTGAAATCGTAGCCCAGATGGACGAAACTATATCTGGGGTCTTCTATCTCATCCAATCGTTTGCTCAAGTACGAGTCTAACCATGTGAATATGTGATTTGAAATCGAACATGGGAAGACACCGTCTAATTACCAGCCAATTATGTAAGCCATTAACAGATGTCAGAGAGATCACCGATAATGATAATGATTCTCAAGGTATTGTAGTACATTCTACATGGTGTGAATAAATGTTTTGATGTCGAACACCATACAAAGTCTTTCGATCAAAGGCCAATGATTTCAACATGTCACCGGAAGTGAGAAACTTACCATTGATGTATGCAAGCCCCATGGTACTGAAAGGGTGTTTCTAAGTCAACTTCTTGGATAATGTGCTGATGTCGACAAGAAGCGACTCACCGCAGGAGGGCCTTGATGTATCACACATCAATGACACGAAATGAGTGTAATGATTTTGGATATGGAATGTGACTGACGACACAAGGTTCAGGAAAGTTGGTCACGAAAATGAAGGTTTATGAGTATTGCAAAGGATGAGTTTTACCGAGTGACTTCTCTTGAGCATGTCAGAGACACTGAATGAATTGGCAGCATTAACCCAAAACCAAAGTGATGGATGGTGTCATAGACCATAGGTATGATAACAATAAAGCAGATAACCCAACCCAAATAGTCACAAAGATGAATTGAAAGTGTCATGTTCAAGAGTGACTTGCTACCATAAAGTGATTTATCCCCTTTCCCATTTTCCCCAATCATTGTTGATCAATACCTCCTTATTTTTTAACAATCTTGAGGAGGATAACATATGCTTGTAGTATAATTCCACCCTTTGGGTGAATCCATTGCTACGTGATATTTTAACAAGCCCAACGAAGGTGAAACTCGGTCTTGTCATGATGAACAAGTTTGTCGCTATTTGATGTTTTAACAAGTTTAACGACAATGGGAACTCGTTCCTTTTCATATTTAGAGAGTTTCAAAAGCAACAAAATGAAAAGTCCAAAATTTATTTTTCATAAGTTTGTCTCTCAAGTCCGAAAAATTGTAAAATAATACAAGAGAGAACCTATTGACCATGTTCGATCAACATACTCCTTTTTCGTAAATAATCTATCTCAGTCTGGAAAAGGGTTAAACTTATACTGAGTAGATATCGTTTCCAATTCGTTAATGAGCTGAAAAAGATAAGTGCTCGATAATATTTTCATATTTCGAGAGTTTGAAAAGAGCTTAAAGAGGAATCCAAGGGGGTTCCTTTTTTGATGTTTAGCAGAGCTCGAAAAGAGATAAAAGTATGCTTTGTGGTCAAAAGTACAATTCACGATCATGAATGACAAATTCATTGTATGAGTTGTAAAAATGTTCAAAGAAACACCAAATGGATGAAACATGCTTGTTTCATTGGTAAAAATGGATAAAAACTATAGATTATTCATTAAATGAACATGAAATAACCATAAAACAAGAATTTACCAGGTCGTTTTCACCATTTGATATTTACCATTCAATTTGTGCTCTGAACCAGTTTTTACCTCGAACTTCAACAGCTGATTACGAGAGATTCTGTGGATCATTTATTGCACCGTCAGGACTAGTGATCTGAAATCACCCATATATGACCTCAGAGAAATAATGAAGGTATTATAGACTCAAGTGCTGGGGTGTGCCTGTGTTATTTTATGCAACGGATCAATAAGATTGCGAAATACACAGACATTGAAACAGTAAGAGAACACAGTGAGCAAACATAGAAACACGAAAAATTTAATAAGGAGTTCACCCAATCCTCCTGGGCTACATCTTACAATCCAACCTTCAGTGGTGGCCTTTCTATTGTGTCTTAAAGCGAAGTTTTTACAATAAGGAGATCAATTTGAGTCTCACTTAACAGATGATGATCAATAAGATTGTACTTGGATTCCCCAAGTCTCTAAAGTACACAAACTCCCCTTACTGAATCTCGACCTCAACTAGTCTTAGTGGTATGAGTCCAATTTGGTACTCAATACTTGATAGGTATACACAGAAGAGTTGCTTGAACCTCTCAAGCCTTCTCTGGAGTTCATAGACTCTAGGACTCTCTTTGTCTCTATCTTCCCGATGCTACCTTTTCTCTACAGGTTAGCTCGGCTTCTCTGTTCTCTGCAATTTACTTCTTTCTTGCCTTTCGGCTTTCCGCTTCTCTGCCTCTTTTCCCGCTCTCCTTACTCTTTGTTTGTTCATGGCTTAAAGCCAATCTGCTCCCTGACTGTTCGTTTCCGCTTCCCGGCTCTCTGGATCTCCTACCTCTGTCCACTTGAATTCCCCTGATCTGCGTCATCATCACTATGAAACGCTTCACAGAGAGGTGGCCACTTGTTTTCTCACAAACTAAGTGTCAGTTCTCTTTGAATGCTCGTTATTTCCATTGCTCCAAGATTTCCTGTGAAACTGATTCCCCAGCCAACTCATCGGTCATGTTGGACCTCAAATCTTTATATGAATCAGCCTATTTCCCTATCGAATTGGGTCATCCATCGGATCATTTCTCCACCATTGATTTGGAGCCTCCAAATCCTACGGTCCCCGTCCATATCGCGCGGGTAAGTAGCATGACCTTTACCTACACAATGTGAGCGATTTTCTCTCTCATCTACTGGACGCGTGTCACCTAGTGTATGGCATCGGGTGGGACTCGGTCAAACCCACTTACTGCTTGAAGCCCTCCCGGTATCCTACTGGTTTTAGTGCAGGACCCACCTTCTGATGGAATCGGTGATTTCCATACGGTTTTATGCTTCTCCTCGTGACCGAGCACTCGAGGCTTTCCTTCATTGAGGGGGATGCCTTGCAATATGTGATTAGCGCTAATCGTGTATTAGAAATTGCCTCTGTTTTTGGATTTGACCTCCCGTTTGTCAATTTGTGCCAGTGTGCAGTCACCACGGGCCAACGGTATGCGCGCTTCGACCGAGGGTTCTTGTTGTTCCGTGCTGACCACAAATTGCCATTGTTCAGAGGTAATTTTTTATAAGCTTCAACATCCATAGTACTTTTAAACTTTGGTATGAGTTTTACAGAGTTTAGGGAACTTTAAGAGTGTTCAAGTATCCAATTCAAATCACGGCCTTCCCACTGAAAAAGCTTTTGGACCACCAATAGTTGGTTTTCAAGCATCGACTAAGTGAGGGTATAGTTGTCTCACTTGTCCCATCTCTATCCACATTTCACTGCTTGGCATTGAGCCTTGGAGTCTAATCCTGAGGTACTCAACATCTGCCCTGCGTGCCATCCTTACCTTTTTGTCCAGAATTGTATCTTCTTGCAATTCATTGAGATATTTAGGTAACAGATCATCAATAGAAGGCAATTGACTCTGCTCTTTGGGATTTCCAATTAATGAAGGTTCAAATATCCTCAAGTTGTTTGCATTAACATCTGAGTAGATGTGCATGTAAGATGGTAAATCAAGGCGAAAAGCATTCTCACCAATTTTCTCAAGTATCTTGAAAGGTCCATACCTTATTGGCTTTAGCTTTTTACCTTCACCTTGCATTCTATCTTTGCTGATATACAACTAGACTTAATCACCAACTTGGAAACTATGCTCCATTCGATGCTTGTCATGCCTTGCCTTGTATTTTGCTTGGCTCTTTTCTTGCTGTTCCTGTACTGCATGGTGAATCTCTTGGATTTCTTCAATGAACTTGGTTTCCTTGTCCACATCACTATGTCCCTCAACTGCTATGTCTTTACCAAAGAAAAAATCCAAGGGAGACCTTGGTGTGAAACCAAAATAGGTCTCAAAAGGAGATCTCTATGTAGAAGAATGTTTTGCTCGACTGTAAGCATGTTGCACATAACACAAATGTTCATCCCAAAGTTTTGGATGCTTACTGCAATAGCCTCTGAGCAACTGGATCACTGTCCTGTTGACCACTTATGTCTAGCCATCTGTCTGTCGGTGAAAGGTTGTGCTTTTCTTCAGTTTGGTGTCCATCAGTTCCCACAAACTTGACGAAAACTTCCCAACAAATCAGGTGTCTTGATCAAATATAATGGAAGTGGGTAATCCAAAATGAACCCATACATGTTGAAAGAACAACTTTGCAGTTTGTTCAACTGTAATCTATTTGCTACAAGGTATCAAAATACACATTTTGTTGAACCTATCCACAACAACATATAAATAGTCATGACCTTTCCTAGATTTCTGCACTCCTCCAACAATGTCCATGGAAATTCTTTCCCAAGGATGAGAAGGAACTAGTAGTAGAGTGTACAAGCCTCGTTTTCTATTGCTGGGCTTGCTTTTAGCACACATGGTACACCCTATCGCATATCTAGAAACTATCTCATTCATTTTTGGCCAATAACAAAATATTTGCAGCTGTGCAATCGTTTTACTTACCCCAAAGTGACCTGATATTAGAGAAGTGTGTGCTTCTCGAATTATCTTCACTCTTTCAGTTTGTGGAATGCATAGCTTCCCAAAATGATACAAGAGTTGGTCCTTAATATCATAATCTAATTCTTCTACTCGTTTGCCTTGACTTAAAGTTGCATATACATCTTTAAAATCTATATCTTGAGCATATTTTTCAATGTAGCTCTCATGCAATACTGTATTATGCTTAAGTATTTATAATTGGTCTAGACAACATATATGCAACTTTATTGTGTATGCCCTTTTTATATCTGATGACTAAATGAAATTGTTGTAGAAAACCCATCCCTCTATAGTGTCTTGATTGCTGCAACTTAGTTTGGGAGTGTAGATATTGAAGTGGTAGATGATCAGTATGTATAATTGTCTCTTTGCCTATTAAGTAATGTTTCCACTTTTTCACACTCTGTACTAATGCGTACAATTCTTTATCACATGTGGGATAGTTAACTACTGCAGAATTAAATGTCTCAGAATGATAACATATGGGTTTACCCTGTTGTATGAATACTGCTCCCAGGGCATAGTCACTGGCATTCGTTTGGATCTCAAATGGTCTTTGAAGATCGGGTAGTGCTAGTACTCGTGTTGTACTAATCTTTTCTTTCAAGGTGTTGAAGGCTTTCTACTGTTTGCCTCCCCACTGAAACACCTTGTTTAATCCTGTTAAAGCATGCAAGGGAGCTGCAATTAAGAAAAGTTAGAAATGAATTTTCTCCAATATTGTGATGCTCCTAAGAAGCTTCTAACTTCTGTAGCATATTTGGGTTTAGGCTAGTTTACAATGACTGCCACCTTAGAGGGATCTATCTTCAATTCACCACCCCCTACTATATGTTCAAAATAATTCAAAGATGTTTTGCCAAATTCACATTTTGAGAGTTTAACATAAAGTTTTTCTCTTTTCAAAACATCTAGTATTTGCTTAACATGCTTTAAATGTTCTTGCCACATTTTGCTAAATATAAGAATGTCATCCAGATATACAATAACAAAATCATCAAGAAAAGGTCTGAGTACATCATTCATTATTCTCATGAAAGTAGCAGGGTAATTAGTTAAGCCAAAAGGCATAACCAGCCACCCATACAATCCCTGCTTTGTTTTGAAAGCAGTCTTCCATGCATCTTTTTCTGCAACTCTGACCTGATGATATCCACTATGCAAGTCTAACTTGGAAAAATAAACAACTTCCTTTAACTGATCTAATAGATCATCTATGCAAGGAAGGGGATAACAATTTTTTATTGTTATTTTACTCAGTGCTTGGTAATAAATGCACATTCTCCACAAAACATCTTTATTTTTCACCAGAACGATTGGAGACCCACATGGTGATGTGCTAGGTCTGATGAACCCCTTCTCGAGCAACTCATGCACCTACTTCTTAGTTTCTACATTCTCTAAAGCGGACAACCTGTACATTATGATGTTAGGCAATGGAGCATCTTGCTGCAAATTAATATCATGCACTATTTCCTTTTTGGGTGGTAGACCTTTAGGTTCTTGAAACAAGATATCAAATTCTAAAACAACTTTTTCTAAATCAGCTTGCTATTTAGCATCACAACCCTTAAATACATTGGTTTTATTAGGTTTCTTTTCCTTTACAACCATCAGTAAAAATTGTTTGCATGAATTTACAATTCGTTTCATCTGCCCTGAGTTTATGTGAGTATAATTATTCTTGAGCTTATGAGCTCTTAAAAAATATATTCGATTCCATCTTTAACGAGCAGATATTTATTCTCAGCTCTATAGAAAATAGATTTTCTATCATACAAGTAGGGACTTCCTAAAACAATTCCACGTATATCCAAAGGAACTATATCTAACTAAATCTAATCTACAAATGTTGATCCAAAAATTACTAGTAGATGCTTCAGAATTTTTACCTTTTATACCTGTGGCTGCAATTGTTGTTTCATCTCCTGAGTCTGACCCCAAAGATTTCTGAATAGCTGGAATAGTCTTCTTCTTCTTGCCCTCAAAATTCTTAGGTCTCAGCTCCATCATCATGCCCATCCTTCTTATAGTGAGTGCATGAAGACTTTCTTTTTTGTGCGGTGTTGGCCTTCCTCTCCTTCCATTTCTGTTTTATTTTCTCCTTATTCTTACTTGCAACGGGCTTGGATGATCCCCCAACTTCTGGGTCCCATTCTTTCCTCTCGCTTCTAGATGCGTAGCTTGAAAAGGTAGCTCATCTATGCTAGTGGGATTAAACACGAGGATAATGTGCCACATGTAGCTGTGTATACCACCTATGTATTTCAACAGAGTCTCAAGTGGGTCTAATGAAATTCTTAGAATAAAAGCTCTTTTCCTAAGAGCTTGACGAAGAGTTTGCCAGCTCATCATGGCTTTCTGCATGTAAGCTAGTGGATAGAACTACTTTTAGATTGCAGAAACAAATTCACTCTAGATGGAAATAATCTTACCATTTTTCTTCATGTCAGCTTGTGTCCAGCCTTTCCACCATACCAAGGCAGTGCCTTCGAGGCATAGGTTGGCTAGCTAAATTTTACTCTTGTCTAAGTTGATACTCTACACTCTGCAATAAACAACAATTTGTCTGCTCCAATTATCCAGCTTCCCTACATTCAAATCTCCATCATATATTGGTAAATCAAATTTAACATCTAATTTAATCAAAGATGTCTTCTTTTTATGTTCAGGGCTATTAAGATGTGTGAGAAAGTTTTCTTCTTTCCCTTTGCCTTTTGAGTGGTCATGGAGGAGAGACTCTTCTTCTCCTTTATCTTTTTTGGAGCCTAATGAGTCTTCATCTTTACATTTCCTAAAGTCCCTATACATTTCCTCTACCATGGACCTCATGGCTGGGAAACTATCTATAAATTGGGGGTCTGGTCCTAAGGGACTTTCTTCTGACATTTTCTTCTGAGAATAGACTCTTCTAATTTCCAGGTTAGTTTCAACCAACTCTCCTTCTCCTAATTCAAGCTTTGATCTAGTTAGCATTCAAAAACAAATCTAGCACAAGCTTGTCTAACCTTAACAACCTAGAGCTCTAATACCACTTGATCTGAAATCACTCATATATGACCTTAGAGGAATAATGAAGGTATTACAGACTCAAGTGTTGGGGTGTGCCTATGTTATTTTATGCAACGAATTGATAAGATTGAAAAATACACAGACAATGAAATAGTAAAAGAACACAGTAAGCAAATAAAGAAACACAACAAATTTAATAAGGAGTTCACCTAATACTCTTGAGCTATGTCTCCCGGTCTAGCCTTTAGTGGTGGCCTTTCCATTGTGTCTTATAGTAGATTTTTTACAATAAGGAGCTCAATTTGAGTCCCACTTAACAGATGATCATCAATAGGATTGTACTTGGATTCCCCAAGTCTCTAGAGTAAACAGACTCCCCTTACTAAATCTCGACCTCAACTGTTCTCAGTGGTATGAGTCCAATTTGGTACTCAATACCTGACAGGTATACATAGAAGAGTTGCTTGAACCTCTCAAGCCTTCTCTGGAGTTCACAGACTCTCGGACTCTCTCTATCTCTGTCTGCTTGATGCTGCCTTTGCTCTGTAGGTCAGCTCGGCTTCTCTGTTCTCTACAGTTTACTTCTTTCTTGCCTTTCAGCTTTGTGCTTCTCTTTCTCTACCACTTTTCCTACTCTCCTCTCTCTGTATGTTCGTGGCTTAAAGCCAATCTACTCCCTGACTGTTTGTTTCTGCTTCCCGGATCTCTGGATCTCCTACCTCTATCCACTTGAATTCCCCTGCTTTGCATCATCATCACTATGTAACGCTTCATAGAGAGGTGACCACTTGTTTTCTCATGAACTGAGTGTCAGTTCTCTTTGAATGGTCATTATTTCTATTGCTCCAAGATTGCCTGTGAAACTAATTCCCCTGCCAACTCATCGATAATGCCGGACCTCAAATCTTTATATGACTCAGCCTATTTCCCCATTGAATCCAGTCATCCATCGAATCATTTCTTTGTTGTTGATTTGGAGCCTCTAGATCCTACAGTCTCCATCCATATCACGCGGGTAAGTAGCATGACCTTTACCTGCGTGATGTGAGTGGTTTTCTATCTCATCCACTGGACGCATGTCACCCAGTGTATGCCATTGGGTGGGACTTGGTTGAACCCGCTTACCGCTTGAAGCCCTCCTGATATCCTGCTGGTTTTAGCATGGGACCTGCCTTCTGATGGAATCAGTGATTTCCATACGGTTTGATGCTTCTCCTCGTGACCGAGCACTTGGGGCTTTCCTTCACTGAGGGGGATTCCCTTTAGTGCTAATCACATATCAGAAACTGCCTCTATTTTTGGATTTAACCTCCTGTTTGTCAATTTGTTCCAGTGCACAGTCACCATGGGCCAATGGTCTGCACGCTTCGACTGAGGGTCCTTGTTGTTCTGCGATGACCACAAATTACCATTGTTCAAAGGTAATTTCTGATAAGCTTCAACATCCATAATACTTTGAAACTTTGGTATGAGTTTTACAGAGTTCATGGAACTTTAAGAGTGTTCAATGATCCAATTCGAATCAACTAGGTAGGAGATTTATCCTTTCTCTTCCATTTAAGTTCATTCTTTTGTAATTTCAGGCAAGTTTTTCAAGGTTTTTGGGTTCCTAGGGTAAATATACTTCGCCCTGGGATCAATGCAGCCTATCACATCAAAAACTCCACTGCAGTGCACCCAAATAGAAGGGTACCTGATATGCAGTGCACTGTCTCAAGGTTTGGGTTGCGCTGGGTGAATTTGATCAATTTGTTTCTCCTATTTTACCCAAAAATCCTTCAGTTTTTTGGATGAAATGGATCCTAACTAAGCTTATGGTGTGATTTTAGGCTTTGATTGGGTCAGAGTGACTATTACTTGGTGAGAAGGAGAGCATGAAGAACATGATACAATTTCCCTAAATGATTGGGTACTGTTCTGGCCCTCAGAGACTGTGGGTTACTCAAATACTTCAAGTTGTCTAGGATGAGGCAACAACTAGAACTATTGTTGTTCTTAGTTCATTCATGGGATCTAGCAGATCAGGATTTTGACATAGGGGGAAAAGTGCTCCCTATATTGATTGATGATGTTTACTTCCTTACACAATTGTTGAGATGTGGTGCCCCCATATCTCTTTCAGGTTCTACCTGTGGGGAATGTTCATGATTTTCTTTTGCGAACAATCCTTTTCACTATCATAAAGTTGGCGGGTAGTGCGACACTTCATTTGGTGAATAGATCATATATGTAGTTTGCAGTTGAGTGCCTTGAGAAAACTACATTCAACTGGTGTGAGGCAGTTCTCTCTTTTATGAAAGAGCAGCTAACCAATGTAAAGAGCGGTAAGATGAATAATTTTAGCTATGTTTCGATCTTTATTTCCTTTACCTTAGAGAATTCCATTGATGCAACCTCAGTATGTGTTACTAAATTTGACTGGTCCTACAAATCCATGAATGCAGATATGGGTTGAGTTGATGGCTCGACATGCTGGTCAATCATCAATGTCATTTCCTCCTGCATTATTCAGTTGGCTTAGTCGACAATGCATTGTCACCGAGGAGCATCCATATGCAAGGATGGAATTTCATGGAGAACTAGATTTGAGGCTACCAATGGGTTCCCAATGGGGTGCTATAGGTAAATTGTTTTGACCAAGTGTTTTTAATTTTTTATGTTTCTACATGTTTTATGATTTTGATGTTTCAAAGAATAAACTAAAAATGTACTCATGCATGCAGATGTTTGTACTATTCGACCTATGGATCATCAACAAGAGGCAGGTGAACCAACATGGAGAAATGTTAGAAGAGTAGTTCTCTAGGATTTGGATTTGACTGAGACACTAGAAGAGTTGCAAGATCATATAGAGGGGTTAACGCTCGGTATTTTGGATATTCAGATCAAGGAGTTACCGATGAGGCTACAACGCCATACTATTGGTGTACCTAGATTTTGGATGAGGCTATTGCACACGATAGCTCAGGTTGTGACCTATTATCATGAGAATCATTAGGTCTACTTAGGATGTTCTTCTATATGCATTTTGAGTTTTGAGGTCAGATGACCAACATGTCTTGGACACAAATTTTACGAAAACTTTTAAAAACATCTATCTATTTTTTACTTTCAGTGTTTTTATATATGGTTAAGTGAAATCCTATTCAATTATTGATGTCAATTGTAAATTTTACTTTTACATATGTCGTAAATGTATTTTTAACACATAGTTCGCTAATGAATCAGTTAATGTGTTAAAGTTCCTGGAAATGTGTTGATATTGCATGTAACCAAAATGTCTTTCCAAGAGACAAACTCTAAGGAACATGCAATAAATTGTTGGGGTCGAATGGTATAAACATTTGTTAGTTGCAGTACGACAAGTTGTGAGTCCAACTTAATGATGATTTGGTTAATGCCAAGCGAAATGGCATCAGAGAGGAGTTCGATCTACCTGCTATACTCAGCGATATTGTTTGTATAACGACTGATACAAATCCCTCGAAAACTCACTAACTTGTCACTTGGAGTGAATATGGCCCATGCTATAGAAGATAGGTTCTGCGTACCACAACTAGCACCATCGGCATAACCAATAAATGGTTCCAAAGATTTTGACATCTCCAACAAATGAAAAGTGGATTACTTAACCACATAAAAATCTAAAAGTCACACTGTAACACACACACATGCAATCAAAGTGTATATATAGTGCTTATTACTACGGAAAATGAGGCATAGTAATGTTTCAAATACAACCCGTTACGGGGCTGTGACAATGAAATTCCATCATAATCAACTAACTCATAAGCAGCTTTTGCCAAAACATGCTTGAAAATATAAGGGCCCATCCATGATGGTTCAAATTTCCCTGCTCCTAACTTATTAGCTTCCTAATCATAAAGCAAGACCGGGTCTCCTTTTGAGAAAATGCGAGGCTTGACATTTCGGTCATACTGTGCCTTTATTCATTTCTTATGTGCTTCAATAGCCAATGCAACTTCACGACGTGTTTCATATAGATGGATGAGCTCTAAGAAACATGCTTCTTCTTTAGAAGTGTCAGGTAACAGGTCAATCGTGAGTTTTAATGACGAAATTTCACATTGTACAAGCAAGATTGCCTCCAGACCATACACCAACTGAAAAGGTGTCAATCCAGTTGCAATTCTCACTGAGGTTCGGTAAGCCCACAAAATCAAGTATAGTATTAAATTCTAGTTTCGTTTATGAACTCCTATCATTCATTTGAGCATTTTCTTAAGGATTTTGTTGATGGCCTCAACTTGTCCATTAGCTTGTGGATAATAAGGAGTAGAACTATCATGCGAATGTCCTAACTTGGCAATTAATTCGGTCATCATATGGTTATGAAAATGTGACCCATGATCTGCAATGGTAGCTTGTGGTACACCAAACCGTGCAACCACATGGTTGAAGAAAAAAAAGTAGCTATCTCACCATTGTTGTTTAATGTAGGCATGGCCTCAGCTCATTTCGTAAAATAGTCCACGACGAAAATAATATACCCATGCCCCCTAGCCAAGGTAGGGTTACATGTCATAAAATCGATGCCCCATTTTTCAAATTGTCCAACAACAATGATATGATGCAGTGGTGTAGGTGGTAATCATGTTTTGCAGTCAAAAAGCTGGCATGCATGACAACTTCTGACAACAATAATGGAATCATTGAATATAGTTGGCCAGAAGTAACCAACACGAAGAATCTTCTGTGTGGTAGCATAACCAGATAAATGTCCACCACAAGCACCAGAATGGAAATCATTCAAAAATTTCTTATCTTTCTCATGAGTGAGGCACCTCTATAAAATCATATCAATACCATGATGATAAAGGGTGTCATTAATGATTAGATAATCTTTGGCTTGGTAATGAATACATCGTTGTTACAAGCGAGAGGTATCGAGCTGGAAAGTTTGGGTATGGAGATAGATCAATATATCTCCATACCATGGGTTAGATGATAAAATCAGAAACAGAGACTCATCTAGAATTGATGGTTTTGTTGTTGAATCGATATCGGTAGAGGGAAGGTCGCAAAGAAGCTCGACGAAGACTATATATTTCTTTGATTTGGATTTGATGAACTCCAAATCAATTTCCTGCAAAATGACTATCCATTTTGAATATTTTTCCCCCAGCAATTGACATGACAAAATGTATGTCATAGGGTTCCAATCCGAAATGATAGTGGTCTTTCAAAGCAAGATATAGTTGTGAATTCTCTTCATAGCTTGAACAATAGCCAAAGCTAACTTTTCGACATAAGAGTACTTAACTCTGTATCATTGAGATTGTGACTCAAATAATAGATCGGATGTTCAGTCCCATATTTTTCTTGGACTAAAACCATAGAAATGGTTGCATCTGCAGTGGCGAGATACAGGAAATAGTCGTTTTGATAATTAGGGTCATAAATTAATGATGCTCGAATCAGGGTATCTTTGAAAGAATCAAAGGAAGCTTCTGCAACCTAGTCCCAATGGAAGGGTATCCACTTTTTTAGAAGATGAATAAATCCTTTAGCCATTTTAGCATATTGGGAATGAACCTCCTTAGAAGGTTAGCCTTCCCTTGGAGTCTTTGTAACTGTAGTAAATTGGAAGGTGGAGGCAGATTAAGAATTGGCTTAACATTTAAAGGGTCGAGTGGAATTCCTTCTTTAGACACTATGAAACCAAGAAAATGACTAGAACCAACACGAAACACACATTTATGTGGATTGAGTCGAATTTTATAATGTTGGCATCCTTAAAAGATAGCTGTCAGATGTGGTGGGTGATCAACCCATTTCTATGAATGAGCAGGTAAATCATCTAGAGAAGGTTGAACAATGTGTTTGATTTCATGGAAGGCATAATTCATTAACCTTTGAAATGTTGCCCCCATGTTATTCAAAACAAAATGGAGTTTCATATATGCAAATATTCCCCAGGGACAAATAAAAGCATTTTTATATTGGTCTTCTAGGTGGATATTGATCTGATTATAGCCGGAAAAGCCATCCATAAATGAGAACATTTCGCATCCGGCATAGTCATCAATTATTTTGTCAATAGAGGGAGTGGGATAGTTGTCTTTTGGACAAGTGTTATTAACATCCCTATAATCAACACACACTCGTATTGTTCCTTGTTTCTTCATGATAGGGACAAGATTGGAAACCTAATCGGTAAGAGGAACAAGGTAAATGAAACCAACATGCAAAATTTTTTCAATTTTTTGCTTTGATGGCAACAATCTTCTTTGGATGAATAGGACAAAGGCATTCTCATATTGGTTTGACATCAGGATACATTTTAATCTCATGTTCAACAATACTAGAATCAATTCCTGGCATTTCCTCATATGACCAAGAAAATATATCATGGAATTTAAGGAAAAAAGCACGATAAGTTTCAAGTTCTGATGGAGAACAAGATTTGCCAACATGGATGTTCTTTACAATTCCAGGTTTGGTCGAAATGTTGATAGAAATGGTTTCTTCGATATTTGAAAATTTTCGTTTAGAATCAACTGTGTCTATAAATATAGAATTTGAAAGGAAATCAATAATTGAAAGGTGATTTGGTTCATTTGAAACATCTGCTATGTGATCTGGAAGATGGGATCGATGATGATAATCTTCCCATTGTTCTTCTTCTGTCATCATTGATTGGATGATTCCCTCATCAGTAGAAAATGTACGTGAAAGAGGATCAGAGGAAGTACCATATTCTAATGAGCGATCAACCTATATAATTGGTGATAATGGATTTGGGTTTGTCGCACAATCCAAAAAGATTGATTGTTATGCAAGCTCGATGGGGCTTAGTGGAATGGTTTCATTATACATATCATCTTCAAAATTATTGGAAATCTTCCATGAATTTGATGAAGTGGAAGATATCATGTTGCAAGTCTCAACTTTTGCAACTTCCGCCATTTGTGATGGTGATGGTAGTGACAAAGTACCCATTAGGGAAGGATTTTTGAAGATACCTACTCCAACTTTCTAAAGAGATATTGGGGGTTTGTGAAATAATGGAATGCTTCTAGTAGCCTATGAACTAGAGGCAAAGAAGCCGAGTTGATCAATTACTGTGAATCCGCCTTTATGAGGGAAAGTGATCATATGAAAGTATGTCGAAACCACAACAACCATAGCATAAACCGAAGACCTTCCTAGCAATATTTTGTAGTGAAGGGGTTCGTCAATGACCTCAACTTCAAGAATTACAGTTTTTCCCCCTAGTTCTATCTGCATGTTACTTAAAATTCCACAAGGCGTATAAGTGCAATCGTCAAAAGCTTTTAAAGTTGTAGGTGACCATGACAAAGGAGGTTAGCCAAGTGTTTTCCAACAATTCATTGACATTATACAAGTATATGCACCCTCCTCAACAATGGTTCAGTGAACGAGTTTATTCAAAGCCTTTACATGGATCAAGAAATTTAATTGAGCTGGTAATTGTGGCGTATATCCCACATGGTTAAAAACCACAAGATTAGAATCTGTTGGATCAATTCCACCAATTGCTGACAATAAAGCCTGCATTTGGGAGGGACAGTTCTGAAGCACCTCAAGCGTCAACATAGCAGACTGAGTCAAATATTCTACTATGTTATATTTTTGCGTTGCTCGAGCTCGAGGGTTGAATGTAGACTCATATATAACTCCTTTAGGTGGTTTTATTGTTAACTCTGGTGCTATGGGTGGTGGAATAGGATCAGGTGAAGTCGAAGTTGAAGTATTTGGTTGATTTGAAGCTTGGTTATTCGATGACAACGATGGATTACCATAATATTTACTTCGTGAAGACACGAAAACATCAATTTTAGTCTTAGAGGCAGATAGCATAAGAACTTTTGAAGTGGAAGTATGATGTCTAGCAACGAAATGAGTCTATGGGTTCAGAAAAGGATTTGTCAACACAGTGGATGCACTAGAAGACTTAAGAATTTTTGAGACTTTAGAGTGGTGAGAGTGTCTCACGTAAAATGTTCCTTGTTATAAATTAAACATGGATAACGAGGTTTCCTAGCCGGAGAAGAGGAATCAGATTATTTCTCTTGAGGGGGAGGGTTTTGTTTCTTTTTAGCTTTCCCCTTCTTCTTGCTTCTAGGTTGATTTTCATTCTTACCTTTATCAGATGACACGACATTTATTTCGAAAGCAGGAGTATTATCAAATGCACTAGAAGTTTGATTGGAAATAGCAGGTGTTTGACCATATGGTCTACCTGCTATTTGTGTACTTGAAGAACCAATCACATCCTCACCGACATGAGAGTCCTTAATAGATGGTGGTGGAGGAACAGTAAAAGTTGGTCTGGGTGCATTGGAATTTTGTCATAGAGCATGCCAGACTGGGTATAAATCAATTCAAAGTATTGGGCATGAGAAATTAGTTGCTCTTCAGTGAAAACTCCTCCTTTAGCCACATCCTAGGTGATAGATGGCAAAAAATATTTTATAAACCACTAAGCTAAAATCTTATCAGGAACATCAGTTTTTACGATTCGACGACGATGACGCCACTCATGAATATGATCAGAAATGTGAGTAGCAGTAGTCTATTTAAATTTGGTCAATATTTATGTTCCAGTTTTATATATGATGGGTAACTGGAAGTGGTTTAAAAACGTGGTGGCTAAGGATGTAAAGTTATCAAATGAATCTTGTGGTAATTCAATATACCAGTTTACTGTCAGACCAGTAAGTGTTCACTCGAAAAGATGTAGTCTAAATGAATCATCATTCATGGAGTAGGATGAACACCATAAATGAAAAGTCATAACATGGTTGGACGGGTCTTCTCATGGGCTTCCATTGAATTTTGGAATATCGGAAGGCAATTTATGAGGAATCACCAGCCACTAAGGTGCATAAAGAATTGGATCATTGGTAAGCTTATTTAAGTCTGGTAATTCAAGTGTTGCGATAAAAGGGAACTGTCTATTGAGTTTAGGTTAAACATAACCAGGGTAAGAGGGAATTGCCTGTGCAATAGGCCTTTACATACCAACATAAGGAATCTATTGCTGGTAACCTTGATACGGGTAAGTTTGTTGAGAAAATATGGTATAAGGTGGTTGTTGAGCACCAAGATAAATTTTTTGTTGTTCAACCCAGCATAGAATTGTTGAACAAGACCTGGGTAAGCTTGATGTTGACCAAACCCAACATAGGCTTGTTAACCAAGTCCATGATAAGTTTGGTATTGTTGTAATTGTTGTTGTTGATATTGTGGTTGCCATGGTTTTTGATTTAACAGTGGTTTCCCAACAATGTAAGTTTGACTAGGTTGTGAATATATTAAAGCAGTATAAGTCTGAGTCATTCCAGTAAAAGGTAAATTGGCCTAACTTTGTTGGGTTCAAGGCACAAACGGTTGTTGTAAAGCTACCTAAGAATACTAAATATGTAAAGCTAAAACTTGGGGTCAGAGGTTGAAGGACCAGCTTGCAAAGGTTGAGATACAGCTAACTAAGCTTGCGACTATGGTAAATTTGTAACAACAGGCGTAGTAGGTATGGATAAGATAGATTGCATTGGTTATGATGGATACAAAAGACTTGGTTTAACGGGCATTGTTAGTTTCCACAGACAAACAATCATTCCCGGCTAACCTAAAGATGACGACATACTTCCATATGGCTGCCCCCCAGAAAATGGAGGAAAAGGAGATTGTGCATATTGTTCTCCACATGGGGGTAATACAGTGTAAAGTAGATACATTGGATGGTAACTAGATGAACCAGCTTGATATTGACTTGATGGATCAAACTGTTTAGTATCCGTAATTGAAGAACCAGGTAAAATTTCTGTGGAGGACATGGGTGAAGACCATGGACTAGAAACAACACTTGAGTGGTTTCCAGATAAAGATTGGTAACTCAGTGGGATGGATGAAACACCATACAGATGTGACTCAGGAGTTGTGGTGAACATCGAAGAAGTAGCGACAGGGAATTCCACCGCAACTATAACAGACGTTACAGTCTAGGATGTTGATTCTGCCATAGTCAAATGTCCTAAAAAATCAATAGGAGTTTGAAATTAATCAAGATCAAAAGGAGTAATAAAATGAGGAGTATAAGGATAAAGATAAAGCTTAGGTCCAAAGCGAGTTGGAGTTCTGGGTGTTTCTTCTTTAGGTTCCTCTTCAATTGAAATCAAACCAGGTGGAAGGATTTCATCGTCATATCCATAATAGATTTTTGGTATATGACTCTGTGGTAAAGAGGAAGTCTCAACAGTTACCAATGTCTGAGGATAAACTGGTCGATCATCTTCCAATATGGGAAAAACTTATGATTGTTCAACTTCAAGATCCAAGTGTTTTGGTAAAAGAACAATTGGTTCATGTTGGGCTTCTTGAACAAATTATGGTTCAGAAGTAACTTCTGGTTGAACTGTGATAGGTTCAGGATCAACTTCTAGTTGAACATATTTAGGTTCAGAAGTAATTTCTTGTTGAACAACTTTGCATTGAGAATCAACTTCTTGTTGGTAAACTTGGGTTACTGTTTCACTAATTTCACTTTTAGTGTCCTCAAGTAACTGTAAAGTTTCCACTTCAGCAAAAAAATGTACTAGTAATTTATATGAAGAACCAAAAGTTTGTGATGTATTGGATTCAGTAAAACAAGAGCTCTTTTGCCGGCTAGGTGTAGCTTCAACGGGTAAAGGCGGTTTACTCGTTGTCCTCCACGAATGATGGGGTAAGGGTTGATTTTCCTCCACGATTGATGATTGATTTTATTACAAAAAAGAAATAAAAAAAAAAATAGGGTAATCTAGGCAAAAGGATTACCAAGAAACTATGCACTACAATATACTGTCTTAGTAAACCAAGGAATTAACATAGGTGTAGGCAATCTCCTCGAATGTTGTGTTCGGTGTATCACAGTGTACAAGGACACCAAATCTAAGGATGGATAGAAACCTAATGTAGTCCTCCCATATATACCCAAAGCACGTGGATGCCCAATCTGTGTTAGTGTTGTCTAATGCAAAACCGCACAGTGAGAGCATTCCTTTATACTTTTTGTGCTATAACACCACCCTATATACCTGAAGGTACGCGGATGAGCTACGATATACTTACATACACAGAATGAGGTATCACACTCAGAATGTATCAAAAACAATTAATGATAGCTTCTATGTTTTACAATGTCAGAACACATCTCTAGCCTAGAACCTCTAAATGTTAGTCATTAGGTGACAATGCTCCATTAGGTTAATTTAACCTTTTAGTTGATCTTTATTAACAGTTTTTCTTTCAGGTTCACCGCGTGATGTCTTTGAAATTCCTAGAATGAAACTATGATGAGAAACATTCTTTTAATTTGATTTTAAACAATGAAAACCTTAACTACAAGGGATAGGGCAATCAGAATGTTTAATCAAAGAGCAAAGAGCACATCTAATGAAATTTTCCTATCCTATTCCTACAAGCACACACAAAGCTCTGATTGCATAATGTAAGTTTTTCTTTTCAATTCCCTTAATGTTTAGATAAAGAAAAGGAAACTAAATGCACATACGATCAATCAATCTTTTTTGTAAGAAATAGAGACTTTACGATAGTTCCTTTTTGAATGAAATAAAGACTTTACGACACTTCCTTGTTAGAAAAGATTAATCGACTATAAGCTAACTATGAAAATGAATTGATAATGACAAAGAAATCATTTAAGAAACACTAAACAATCAAGGCCAAAGTAGGGCTAGGAGGAGATATACAACTTGATTTTAGAACCACAAGAATCATTGATCTTTCAGCAAACAAAAATAGAAGAAACTTTGGAAAAATCAAGCCAAAGGTGGTTTTTTAGCCTAAGAGGAATCAACACAGGCTAGAGTGGGAGACAATGCACTGCAATGCATTGTCTCTAAGGTAGGGGCTACTCTGCAACGCACTGTGTCAAGACCAAGACTACACTGGTGCCAGAGAGTCAAATCAAGAGACATTGAAGCACAATTTTTGAATAAAAACACTTCAAAAGGACTGAAATAAGATCAATAAAGTCAAGAAAAGTCTAATAGGTTGTAATATCATGAGGGTAAGCCACCAAGAATGGCAGTCGTTCCCTAGTATGGTCACAAATTTGTTATATGGAATTTTCATCTACGGATAAACACATTTTCCCTAGGTGGGTGATTACACCTAGAACAATAGAAATAAAGTAGTTTAACCTTTTCTTATAGAAGGTGGATGAGATGGAGGAACTTACTTGTAGTCCTTTTCTTCCTTGACAACTTTTGAATTGCTCTCATTTCTCCCACTTGAACTAAATCCGCTCAAAAGGTACATGTATCAAGAGAAATAGAAACAAGAAATGATCAAAGCATACATGATCTATTTATTATAAAAAAATGGAATCGAAGACATTGAAACACATAATCATCATAGATATGAACATTCGTATGAGAAAAGGAATAAGCTCTTTATTAATGTAGAAGGAAGAGTATCAGCCAATACAATTTGATCTTGTGTCACTCCTCCAACTTCAGTCCAAACCTTGCCACATCAATTAAGAATCCTTTGCTATAGACCAGAGGAGAAACTAAGGAAGCTAGGGAGCAATTAAGAATTCCCTAGCTAAGACAATTTAGGAGAAACATTCAGAATGTAAAACAATCAAGACAGAGTGCATTCAAGAAATTTTTGAAATATCATTTCTTGTTATACATTTAGATTTTAGAGAAATAAACAAGATTATGGAAAAAACATAAGGACAAACAACATTGAACATGGAAGAATACTTATTTGTATTTCTCTTTACATAAGAATTTTGTAAAATATCTGATCTTTATTCCTTGGTCTAGCAAGCCAATCCAGTCATTGATACAATAGAATTTTGATTTGAGAGAAAAAGTATATAGAAATGCCTTGGAATTCACCCTACATAATTTGAAGTGTGAAGTATTTATACAAAAATATTTAAAAAATATCTCAAAATAACTTGAGACTTAATCTAGGGAATAAGAATATCTTCTTGCATGATGATAGAGACAGATGTTAAACTGCTTCATGCTGTCCCTTTTATTATGGTGTTGTTGGATGTTTCTATTGAGTTGGAGCCCTTTAAGATGGCTGATAGTTGTGGTATTTCTATGCTGGAATCTTCCTTGCTTTGGTCTTTTACTGATACTCTTTGACTCTGTTACCCTTTGACCCTGCTGATCTATCTTTACCTGTCTCACCTAGCTGCCTTCAGATTTATTATGGTAACCTTCTAATGTAAAACTTTTTCATAGTAAATCTGTCATTTTCTCCCACCTTTTTGTCTCAAGTAATCTCATTTTCAACATTCTTCTGTAAATTTCATTTGCCTCTATGTATTTTGCAAAATTTGGTTTGGTGAGAAACGAATGTTTCACCTCATGTTCTAGGAAAATCAAGTTCTCCAATGTATCATATAATACTTTGCCTATTGGCAGGGCTTTAATGCCTGAAGAGCTGGCTTGTTCCTTGGCCAACCTCTTGAATCTATCAATATAGTCCAATTGGGTCATGAGTTTGTCATTGATGACCTAGGACTGGGAAGGCCTTTGTCCCTCAAAATTTGAAGTTTAGCCATAAACCTGTCAATGGCTACCTACATGTTATGGCACTTTTCTTCTAAGTTGAGCATGAGGTTTCTTTTGGAAAAAACCTTTTTAATCTCTAGGATGGCTTCAGTCCTATCCTCTATTCCAAGCTCATGGAGCCCATATATGTTCTTACTGTTTAGGAGGTGGATGAGTCGATTTACATCCTTAGGTTTATCTCCTAATTCTTCCCTTACTTTGTGGATAACTTCAGTGGCTATCTTGATTAATTATGTTTGCTCAAATATAACTTGGATTGATGGCCAAATATCATTGACAGAGTCAATGATATTGGCCTAGAGCATCTCTTTAGTCTATCCTAGTGGCTTCTGCAGTGTTAAATCTTTATCTAGAACTTTGATTTTATCACCCATTCTTTGGGCTTTCTGTGTTTCTTCTCATTGCTAAATTTTGGAAAATTTGCAATCATTTTACAAACTTGCCACTTTCTCCTTTAATCTTTTGAGCTCTGTAGCTTGGATGGACATCTCCTCCATAGATTTTACCAGTTTTGTTGTTTTCTCAATTGTTTTACTTGCTACTGTAGTGGACTCAGTTGTAATTGGTAGTGTTATGGCAAGTGGAGTTGTAGGTGCCAATGATGCTGCCAATGTGGAAGGAACTACTATTGATACTGTGGGAATGACAGTTCCAGAAGTTGTGGCTGGGTCACATTGCTTCGACTGAATTAAAGTGTCCAACTCCTTCTCTGTCTCCTTGAGATGACCATTTAGCTTTAGGACTAGCTCCATAATATCTTCATGTCCTTGTTGCGCTTCTAGGACTTCTATTGTTTGAGGGTGATGTAACTAGGGAATTTTGAGTTGCTTCTTCAGTGCAACAATTTCATCATTCTTTTTTTTAATTAGCTACTATGTTTCTTTCACATCCTTGGGATCATGTCCCAATTCTATCACTAAGTCCTCTAAGGACTTGATTCTTGTATCTTTGGCCTTTGAGGAGGCCTTCTCCAACTGAAACTGACTTGACATATTGTTTAAAGAGTTCTGCAATTGGTAGGCTACTATGGCTTTCCCTATCAATGTAGAATAAATCATATCACATGTTTTCTTATGTAGCTTAATGTGGTCAATGGCATGAATATCCCTTGCCAGTACTTCAAAATCTACTTTCTTAAAATCTGATGTTGCTCTTGGTTGCTGAGTGGTTGGCTTGATGAAAGTCATTTGCATTTTCCCCTCTTTAACATAAAAGGCTAACATAAGCCTTTTGTTTGATTGGTAGGGGTCATCTTCAAATACTGTTCATAGGTTTGGCCTTTCAGCCTCTCATTTTTAGCCTTTATTTCTTTGTATCTCTCCTTGATATCTTGGTCTTTATCTGCTGGCATTCTGAAAGAGGATACCTCAACACTTTGCTACCTTTCCAACATCTGAGTGTGTAATGTGGAAGGTTCTAGAGTGCCTCCAGATGGAGTGGAAAACCTACTCCCATATATTTTTGTGCTTGTAACCTCAGCTGTCTCCTCAGTATATTCTTGTTCAGAGAGAAGATTGACTCTTTGTCTCATAGCTTGGCTTGTCTCTACATGGGCTTGTGATGTCGCTCTTTCTGAAGTAGTGGCCCCTTCCTTATTTCTCTTGATTCTTTTCTCCTCATTTATAGGAGTCTGTAGAACTGGAGGGGTACTCATGTTGGTTTATGGTTTATCTAATTTCTCTAGTATGTCTATTTGATCTGGAACCTCTGACGGGTCTAGTACTTCTGATCCCTCTGACACCTGTGATTCTTCTGGCACCTGCAGGAAATAACCCTCATCAAGTTGTTTCTCTAGGTCAATGAGTGCATTCTCATTGTTTGCTTGGATGTTTTCCTGATCTACTAAGGTCCCTTCTACCCATTCTAATTGGTTTGCAAAGGCTTCAATTTTAGGAATGGGGTGATGAATGGAAGGTCCTAGCTTGACCTTTTGTCTCTTCTTGGTTATGAATTCCAAAGGGTCATATCTCCAGATAAAGCTTTTTTGGAATTTCATTCTCTGCAATATTAAGTCTGTATCATGGCCTGCTTCCCATGAGTTACATATGAAGGGGCCTAATTGGTCTTTGATTTTGAATTTTGCCTTCTTCTTGGCATTAAGAAAATTTGTTTCATCTACACTGATAATCTTCCTATAATATTCTAAGGAAAATAACCTCATTGGGAGGTATTTGGGGAGTTTGTGGTGGCAGCATGCAACCATAGATTCTGATCTTGGTATGGTCTTGGTATAAGTACCAATCGCCTACCTTGGACTGTTTTGACAATTGTAGGACCCTTTTTATGTCCGAATTGATTTTTGGAGGAGGGCTTCCTATCAGCATTGTCACAATGGGATGTACAAATAGGTCTATGAAGTTTTTATATGAATATGGGGAGTGATATTTATGTATTAATGGAGTCCACAAAATTACTGATCTAGAGTGACCTTTTGTGTCAAGCTTCTAGAGAGTAAAGGGGAACTTATCTACTTAGTAGCATAGAAAAAGGTGATACAAAACAGATGAAAACTTGAATACTTGCTCATTACTCATCCTAAGGAACTGGTCATGCATTCTATTTTCTATAAACTTGGCATAATCATAAATGATAGTAGGAGGTTGTCCTCGAGTGAAGATGGACATGAAAGCCAGGTTGATTTCATCTATATACTCATTGGTGGTATAACCTAGGACAATGGATATCATTGCTACAATATCCTAGCCAAATGGGGAAAATATGGTATACACATATGGAGGAGGATCTTTGGGTGTATACTTCTCTTCTAGGATGAAGGTTTGGATCATTTGGGTCAATATTGCAGGGCTGAGCTTGGGAAATAAGTCCAACAGATCTCCAATGGAGAGGGGTGTCAAGTTTTGGCTAGGCTGGATTTGTAGCATCTCATTGATAGATTTAGCAGTGATGGTGAAAAGTATGGTCTGGCTAGTGAACATTACTGCTCTTTGACTGGGGATATAATTGGCATGATAGTAGTGGACAATTTCTAGGAAAATATGACCTTCAGGGAATTGGTACTTGGGCAAATTGGACTCCCAAAAACCAATTTTATTAGCATGGTTCAGGTATTGGTCTCTATATCAGTAGTATAGTCTGAGAGGGGATTCATGGACATAGGTGTCCTTTATCTGGAAATCCTTTTCAGTCAGGGGGAGGTGGTCTAGGTTAAGATGAGGAGTGGAAATAGGTCTAACATCCATGGCAATTGGGGCAGCCATTCTCAATTCTTATGGATTTGAGAGTGGGGGAGGTGATTTTCAGTCCTTTAGGGCAATGGTGGTTCAATACAGAGTAAGCTTAAGTCACTTGAGTTTCTTTAATTAATTTTTTACTTCAACTAATAAAACTCAATAATTGGTTTTGAAATTGACAGGTTTTCTAGTGAATTATGGCTTAAATACCTGGAATTTAAGGAAAACTAGCTCTGAACAAGGCGACTAGCAACTGCGAACGGTTGAAAACACTCTGTGTAGGTTGGGAGGTGAACTGAGTGCTTTGTGGCATATTTAGGGTTCAATTGGACGTAGTTCAACAACTTCGACATTCATAGGTACGTGCATGGAGGTTTACAGTTGAAAAAACGATAAAAACAAATGATTTGGGGCATTTTGACTTTATGTGCAAAAGTCAATTTTGGCGGGTACAGGTGAACAATGGTCATTTGTCATGTAGCAGGGTGAACAATAACCATTTTGGTGTGTAGTGGGTGGGCAGTAAATGGTTTCCATTGCACCGCTTTTAGGCACTCAATGGTGTTGGGGAGAGGATGCCTGATTCCATACGTTGAAAGACACGTAGCATTAGGGGCCCAACGGAAAACAGCTTTTTCGGGTGGGTATTGTTTGGATGTTGGGGCCGCCCAATATGGATAAGGGCCATTGGATGTGGAGGCAGGTGATCATATGGTGATCGAGCGAAGAAGCTGCATGGAGGCTAGTGGATGGCCTAATGGGTGATTTAGTGCGATAATTTTTGAGTTAATGAAGGATTAAAGTGGGGTTAAGGCATTGGGATCATTAGCAATGAGTTTAAACTGGGGATTATCTAACTTAATCGTAAATCAATTAGTTAGAGGGTTTTTGAGGTTAGGGTGAAATCATAATTTATATTTTAAACTAGGGTATAGGGCTAGTTAATATGCAGGATTTGAATATATACGAGGAAAAAGGATTTTTATTTACAGGATTTAATAAATAAAATTAGTTATTAATAAAATGAGCGGAAAGGTCACCATACCCTAAGTAAATGTTTTTCGTGATTTTGAATGCTTTTTCACATGTTAACATCAAAATTAGGGTAATGTGTGTTTTGGTGGGTTTTGTTAGCGCTTGAATCTGCCTTAGGCTGAAATAAAGCAAGACTCAAGGCCACATCAAACCACGCTCAGCCTCGTAGCTAGCCCTACGAGGATAGGAGAGGGCTCTCTCCGGGTCAAACTCGGCGAAGATAATCGAAAAGGCTCGAGATGACCGAATTGATGACTGATTTTAGACTAGGTATTAAGTACAAAGAGTTTAGAATTGATTTTTTATGATTTTGTTGAAATCAAGGGAAAGGCAAATTTGGGTGCGGGGATGAGGCACAGTTTTTGCAGAGGTCCACTTGGGGCAAGATGGGCAATTGTTTTGATGCCTTAAAGCAAGTGAGATGGATAGATCAGACCGGTGAGGGGCTAAGGAGAGTAGGAGGTCTCAAGGATTCTCCTTAAACTGAAGAAAACATAGAATATTAAACAAATTTAAAGGCAGAGCATAGCAATTTCATGGATTCTACCTTAACACTTCATTTGCTTAATAAGAGCATATTCAATAGAGATAATGATTCACATACAAAACTTACAAATACTGAGAGAAAAACACCATCAAGACATAAAGCCACATGGATCCCAAATAGTGTTGCAAAACCCTAGTCTTTCCTTTGCCAAAAATGTTGATAAGATATGTACAATATAGTCTCAAAACTATCCCAAGAGTCCAACCATGAAAATGACTAAGAAAGTACATAATATA
>APFE031423411.1:0-29974 GCA_000404065.3 Pinus taeda
ATAGAGAGGAGGTCTTTTCATTTGAATCATCCAAGAATTGTTCATTTATGTAATGTAAAGGAGGTTTCCCCCTCGAAGGGGCTGAATTCTAAGGCATTGATCTATCTTTTCTTGAGCTGGTTTCATAACAGGAAAGAAGTGCACCAAGATTAATATAGTTGGGCGAACTTAATAACTGAAGAATATTGGAAGTGTGACAAATGTTAGAGAAATGAGAACGAATGTAAGAAAGGGTTGGACAATATAGAAGAAAGTGTTTTTCATCCTCCACTCTCTTAATATTGCAAAGCTGAAAAATTATATGATCCTAGGGAGTCTTGGGAGTAGGTCACCGCTCAGTTACACTTTCAAGCTCATGAGAATTAGTTCTAATCTTAGTGATGTTCATCTTTTTCTTCGAGCTGGTAAAACAATAAAGATAATTTTGGTTCTCAAGGGTGGGGTCGATCACATCCTTATAATATCTTAGGTTCCTTTTACCCTCCAACTCTTTATCATCCCATAACTTATCCTTAAATTTGGAGGTGATAGTATCTTTGACACTATCCTTGCTTCCAAGGATGATATCCTCATTTATCCCCCAATGGTTGAGCTAAGACTAGGTATCATTATGCCACCCACACTTGAGGCGAAGGTGGGGGTTTTGACTAAATTTAAAAGTAATTTTGGGAAGTCTCTTCGATTCCATGTTGTATAGATTTTTCTTGTGCATTAGATATTTAAACATAGCCCTACTTTCAACATGGGAGATGCCAACTTCAATATAGGATAGGGGTATTTCCCTTGATCCTAAGATTGTAGGTTATGAATTTCCATTGAATCATCTCAATCTTTCTCCACGACTCTCTGGATATACAACAACCCTAGACTTCAGAACAATATAGGACAACAGGGGTGATAAGGGTCTGAAAGAGGAACCTTTTTTAATCAAAATACAAAGATTGACAACCTTGCAATTGTTTTCAAGTGCATAATAAGCTTTCCAGCCTCCAATAATACATTTCTCAATGTTATAGTTCCAGTTGAGCTGAAAAGGAATGTTAATACCCAAATATTTATAAGAAGAGACATGTTCCAGGAAATTGTCATCATAAACGAAATTTCCATGGGTGTTCTTTTTGGATTTAATTATCATGATTATAGTCTTGTTAGTATTAACTGGCATACCCATCTTGGAGCAATAGCCATGAAGAGCCTTAAGTTTCTTGTTCAGGTCCTCATCGCTTCTAGAAAGAACGATGTCATCAACGTAGAAGAGGAGAGTAATGATAATAACAACAAGCTTGGTTCATTTGCACCCTGTGATTTCCAAACACTCCTCTGGCTTATTGATGTAAACACCAAAAAGGGTAGGGGAAAGGGGACACCCTTACTTAATCCTGATATTACATTTAATATATTTAGACCCCCTTTCAATGATTTTAAGCTTAGAAACAACTGTTTCATAGAGGCGAATCATAACAATCTTCAATTATGGAGGAACCATGATATCATCAAGTCTTTTCGAAAGTTTATCCCGAGGAATAGTGTCAATCAATTTTCTAAACTCCACAAAGCAACAAAATAAATCAAATTTACTATTGTGACTTTTCTCTACAATAATCTTGAGAGTGATGAGATGATCGATAGTCGAGTGGCATCTCCTAGAACCAATTTTCCCTTTAGCTCTTTTACTATGGCTTTCAAGCCAATGGGTAATCTTTTTTTCTCCAAAATGAGACCATAAAGCTTATCTGAGATGTGCCAAATCATAATGGTCGTATAATTAGAGGGAACTAATTTGTCCCCATTAAATAAATATACAAATTTGAGTAGTGGAATTTTTAGGAAATTACATTATATATATTTATTTATAATATATATTATATATATTATATATATTATATATATATGGAGAGGGGTTATATATATGTGTGCGTGTGTTATGTTATGTTATATATAAATTTAATATTATGGTTAATAAAATTAATTAAATAAAATAAATTGGTGTATGACTTTTAAATAGTAATATTTTTTTAGTATATTATTTTTTTTTAAAACATTACTAATATTTATTATTAAAATTAAAATACATTATTTAAAAAAAACTTATTTGATTTTATAGAGTTTCTAGGGTCATATGTCAATTTAAAGCTCTTTAAATTTTTTATTGGTTATCGGTATTGTTTTGTTTTGATTTTTTTCAATTTCGGGTCAATTATTTGAAATTTAAATTCCTTTTTTAACAAAATAGATATTTTTTAAAATTATTTCACAAATTAACTAAAAAACTTTAAAACTTAAATTATAATAAAAATGGTACCATTGTCAATAACTTATACAATGAAATAAAATAAAAATATTTAAACCTAAATTACAGTTTTTTTTTGCTTTTCAAAAGTTTTTTTTTTTGGTTTTCTAAGTTAGTTTTGATCTTCAAAGGTTTTCTTGGTAATTATCTAGGTTACTTTTTTGTGATTTTCAAAAGTTTTCTTAGTGAACTTTTATGGCTTCCATGGCCATTTTCATGAATATTTTTACGGTAGTTTTTTTCAAATTAATTTATTTTATTTTGAAAAGAAGGACAAAATTTCAAACTCCTTTTTCTCTTGAGATTTGAGAAAAATGACTTGCCCAAGTCCTCGTTGGGGTTTTTAATAAGGAATAATGACTTACCCAGCTAAGTCCTCGTTCGGGTTTTTAATAAGGAATAATGCTTGATTCCATCCAAACATATAGCTTAATCGAACTTCTAATTCAGATTGGAAAAATATTTGATAAGGGTTTGTTTAACTCTCGATCAAACTATTTTTAAGTATCTAAACAATTCAACCGTTTAAAAATTGTTAAAACTTTTAAGCAATGTTGTTGTTTTTTTTTAACTTTAAATGTTATAATTATAAAATAATTTTAAAAATATAATATTATTACAAATACTTTAAATCAAAATTCAATACTTTGACCCTAAAATTTAGTTATTATATATTTATATAATATATAACTTGATGAATAATAATAGGAACTTGTAAACTATAAATTATATCTTTAAATAATTTACTTTACATATATATAAATTGTTAAATATATATTCTTATTTCTTACTTACATCTAATATCCCGCTATATTGGGCAGTGCGTGAGAACTTACTTGCATTTATAGAAGTATTTGGTTAATAAATTGTTATTTTATCTATTATAAATATTTTATTTACTAATTTTTACATATTTTTATGGATTTATGCTTTTACCTTATATTAATTAACGTATTGTTTTACAAATTATATTTTAAAAATAAATAACTATTAAAAAATCCTATATAAAATATAAATTTTGTAATTATAATATTTTTAAATAATAAATATACCTACTGAAAATATGCGACATTTTTCCAAGAAATTATTTGAACAACATAAATAGAAGCTTAAAATATAATGACATTTTAGGAGAAAATCTTGGATGGTATCAGTCTTCTATAATGACATTTTAGGAGAAAATCTTAGATGGTATCAGTGCAACTGCACATTGGAGAGGGTGTGAAAAATAAACTCAAAATAATTTAAATGGATTATTTCTAAAAATAGTGATGTATTTATATTATTTATTTTTTAAAACTAATTGATTTTCTATTTTGTGTAAGGATAAATCATTTTAATTAGTTTAAAATATGTGATTAATTCAAAAAATATATATTTATATCATGAATCACAAAACTTAAATCTAATAATATGAGAAATCATTAAAGACTAAATGAATAACAAAAAACACTAAATAAATGATTAATAATACAATAAAAGCATTTTTTTTTCTGTAAAGTTATTTATTGGAAATCTATCTGCAACAGAGAAACATAATCAAATAGACACCTCCATGTATTTTGCTAAATGAATGCAAAAACTGCATTCACACCATTATTTGTATTATGCCATAACGGGATTTTCAGAGCTTTGAATCTCAAGCTCATATTCCCATTTATTTATTGAAGGAGAACGTAGGGTTCAGAATGATAATAATACTAAGAACGCGGGGGTAGACTGCAGCAACGGTAGACCATTTATTTATTGAAGGAGAACGTAGGGTTCAGAATGATAATAATACTAAGAACCCGGGGGTAGCCTGCAGCAACGGTAGACCTTTGCTCGATGCGTATGTCGAGCGCAGGTGTCGCCCTTGGGACATTCACCACAACTTTTTACGTTATGACAAAGATGACCAATCGGAACGCCATGTTTAGCTGCCACTGCATTTAGCAGGAACGAGACTGCCAGCAGCCATACAAGTGTGAGAAGCCTGCCAATCTTCACCTGTCTTCCTGCCATTTTCAGCGCCCAGACCAAAACACAATTACCTTAACAACGTTAGCGAGTGTTTATGGTGCGAGGAGGAGGCTGTTTATTTATAGGCGGCTTGGGAGATTCACGCAAATGGCACTGTTGTTTTCTTTTTGTTATTTCGTTAGTTGTCTCCAACAAATCGGAGAACTGTATGCTATTTTTTAGCCGTTATCGAAACGCAACGCAATGATCATTGATGTTTAGTTAGGGTTATTTTAATGTTTAGTTATGATTATTTTAAGAATTAGTTTATTAACCGGTAAAGCTACTGATCTGTTTTGGAGATTTTTTCTCAAAAAATAACACGCAGCAATCCTTTACCCAAAGCCCAAGTTGTAAACTGCACCTGTTTAGATGCTGTGATATCAATGGAAAATGCTGAAATAGATATTAGGTACAGAGGGTCGGTGTGGATGATGTCAATATGATAAAATCATATTAGTTTTTGAATAGAAATCAAAGATCTTTGGCATGGAAAGAGAGTGTTAGATTTTAATTTTTAATTTTTTTAATAAATATAAATATTATATTAATATTTAATAAAAAATATATTCAATCTACCCTTATATAAAGTTATTAATATTTTATTAATATAAATGTGTAATATTTTAAGTAAATAATTTATATTATGTTTTAAGACAGACATATTGCTCATTTGACATATTGCTCGTTTGCATAATTGTTATCCACTCATATTATTTGTGAAATTGAATTTAACTTTGTGTAATTGAATTTAACTTCAGTGACGATTTGGCTTTTATAGTGTAAAATTGTGGAGTTTTTTTTATAAATTTTGATAATTTAGAATTTAGGTTTTTGTGATTTATATTGTTTTGAGAATTATTTTTGTGTAAAATTATATGGACATAAATTTTGCTAAAGGTGTTTCAAATCAATCAATGTGGCTCATCATCAAGATTAAGATAGAGAGTCTAATATAGCAATACAGTAAAATAATATAGAAAAGAAAATTCTAACACTCAAAACTATTAATGATCAATAATGTATAGTTAATAATATTTCACAATCAATAAGAACATTTAATGCAACTTGAAAATTAATTTTAATTAAAAAATAAAATTAGAAGATAGAAAATAAAAATAAGAATTGACAATAATATATCAATGACTAATAAAAGAAATAAAAATAACAATAAAAAGATGAAAAACAAAAAAAAAATAATAATAAAAATTAAAAGAGATTAAAAATTAAGAGGATATACATACATACATATATATAATATATATAAATAACATAGAAAAAATAAAAATGTTTGCAATATAAATATTTTATCTATTTAAATAAAAAATGAAATATTAAATAAATATATAATCAATTCAAAATCATCCATAATTTTACAAAAATAAAAAATATTAATTTGTAAAAAAATATTAATTTATCGATGATCAAATTGATTGATGAGTCTACGTTGCTACCCCTGTATGCTCGTGAACATTGATTGATGAGTCTACCTTGCTACCCCTGTATGCTCATGAACATCTTGTGCTAATATTGGTAGTTGTCATGGTCTCTCTCTTCCAATATTAACCACTGGTTGTTGGGCTATTGCGCGGCCTCCTTGGAAAGACCGTCATAATTTGGTTCCTTTCCCTATAGATGTGGGAGCAAACAATTAGATCAAATTGTGATTTTAAGAAAATAATTTCTTCTAGCAAGCCTCTGAGTGTGTGCATGGACATTGATTATGTGTTGAACCAATTGATCACAATTTTTTAGTCTCCAAAGATCTGTATCCGCGAGCAGTTCTTCTCAAGTGCAAAAATGAGTAATCTGAGGCTATTTAGTAAAGCATATTTGTTGGTGCCATGACCAAATCCCATATAAAGTTTGAAATAATGGGTTTCTAAGAGGTATAATATAGCTCCTCCCCCACAGCCAATTCCTTGTGCAATTCCGTCAAAGTATGCCCATGCAAAGAATTGATGAATGCTTTTAGGTGTAATGATCCAAGTCCGGGATTTTAGTTCCTCATCCGAGATTAGTTGGTATGGGGCCTCTATATTTGAGCGAATGTTGTTCCAATGGATGATAGAGTCTTGATATATGATTTTGTTCCTAGTTAGCCATATACTCCAACAGATAAGAAGATACATTTTGCGGATTTTTGATGACCCTGAGGAGCTCCACCACGATTGCCATCCACTTATAATATTTTCCCCTTTCCATCTGTTATTAATGTCAAGGGATATATACAATAGATTCCATACCTGCAAGGTCATAGGACACCATAGGAAGAGATGATTGATTGATTCATATTGTTCCTTGCAGAGGAAGCAATGGGAGGAGCTATGAAAGGATATGTTGTGTAGGTTATCATCCATAGGTGCTTTGTTGGTTAAAATACACCACATAAATAGTCGAGTTTTCGGTGGTGCCTTTAACTTCTAGAGGGGTCACCACCACCACTAAGCCACCTCTGGTTCATGTTCAGATGCAATGAAAGAGTAACCTTCCTTGGGGGTGTATCATCAGCCAAGTTGTGTTTTCTTCATCTGCAATCTAGGATAGATATTTTATGTGTGCTAATTCTAGGAATTGCTTGAGTTCGATCAGTAGCAAGTGGGCATTCCCGCAACTCGACAAAGCATATTTACCAATACAAAAATGTTCACCAGAGCCAATGCACCAAGCCAATCCTCTCTTAATGACTGATATAGAATGTGTGATTGCTCTCCCGATAGTGGAGACCCCTGGTATGTTCCTGATCAGGCTTCTGATCCATTCAAGAGTTGATTATGGATGGATGTACTTGTGATATACGACCTCTTTCCATAAACTGGCGGTGTTGAGTAATTTCCAACCCATTTTAACCGTGAGTGCTTTTGAGAATAAGTTTAAGTCCTTTAAACCCCAACCGCCCCACTTTTTGGGTTTTGCAATATGGTCCCATTTGATCCAAGGAAACGTCCTGCCATCATGATTTCCTCTCCATAAGAATCTACGACAAATTTATCGAATTATACTGGTGATATCTTTAGGGATCCATATTAGTGCCATCTAGTAAACTGGTATGGCTTTTAATAAATATTTTATGAGCATTAATCTGCTTGCTCGAGATATCCATGTCTGCTTCCATATATTGATGCGGTGTTCAATTTTGGCTATGAGCCAATTCCAATAAGCTATACGATAATTATTCGGCTTCAAGTGATAACCTAGATACTTGATTCCATCCTCCAGGTCCAAGTGTGTGTATTGTAAATGTTGTAGAGAATATCTTATTTCATTAGGGAGAAATTGATTGTCATGATGGAGGATTTTTTTTTTTATTTGCAATCATTGTGATGGCTTTATAGAATATGGTTAGTATTTGTAGGAAATTTTAGGTTTCTCTAATCCACTCATCAAGAAATATGAGTACATCATCAACAAATAATAGATGCGATATGTAGATAGCATCAGTCAATTTTACTCCATGTATATCCCTGATAGATCTAGCAGAGGAAATAAGTCTACTTAATCCTTCCATGTTCAAAATAAAAAGAAGGAGGGATAAAGGGCATCCTTGTCTAAGTCCCCTCTCAGCATGAAAGAAATTTGAAGCAAATCCATTGATGAGCATGCTAAAGGAAGTAGATGTGGTACAAGACATGATCCATTTAATGAAAAGTGGGGGAAGCCAATGTGGGTGTGAATAAGTTGTATTTAGGTCTAGTTGGTACAATTAAAGGCTTTGGAGAGGTCAATATTGAGGATTATGCTCTTGAGGTTTTTGAGTTTGAGGAAGTGGAGGCCTTCTTGAGAAGTACCTATGGCTTCATGAATCTGTCTATGATTGAGGAAAAAAAATTGTTCTTTTGAGATATGATGAGATAAGATAGGTTTTATGTGATTAGCAATGATTTTATATATGTAGTTTCATAAGGAGATAGGTTGATAATCGTAAAAGTTCTGGGGATTGTCTGATTTTGGGAGTAAGAGAAATAAAAGTGGAGTTAAATCCTTCATACATATTTCCATATAGTTTGCAGTCTTCAATCATGAGGAAAATGTCCTTGCCAATTAACTCAAAGAAAATAAGAAAGAATTCGATGGTCCAACCATTTCGGCCTGCGCTTTTATTTTTTTCGAACCATTTTTAGCACCACTTCTATTTCTCTCATAGTGACCGGATTATTTAGGTTCTCCAAGTCATCATCTTCCACAAATTGAGGCATTGTTCTGGAAATGCTAAGAATCTCTGATATTGTTGCTACTCTCGAGGCTTTGAAAAGATAACTAAAGTGTCTATTACCCATGTCTTCTAGTTGACTAAAGGATGAGGCCTCCCTTCTTGATTGATCTCTTAATTTTCATATTGTATTGGTTATATTTCTCCCACTCACACATGGTTGAAAAAATTTGTATTTTTCATCCCCTGCTTGAAGCCAAATGGCTCTGTTTTTAAGTCTCCACTCTTCCTCTCTTTGTATTAATAGCATAGTCTTCTCAGTTACTAGTCTTGTTAAGTGTTCTTTTTGTTCCACATATTGGAATCTAGAGTTGTATAATTCAAATATTGCAATGAGTTCAGCTTCAATCCTTAATAATGTGCCTTCATCCCTTTTCTTCTTGTCCTTGGCCCACTCCCTCGTTCTGTGTTTAAGGTGGGATAGGTTATTTGCAATGGCAGTTGCAAGTGGGGAGTGGTTATCTTGACTGCAATGAATCCATGTCTCCTTTACGATTTTGTGGAAGGATTCCTCTTTGAGCTAGACATAATTGAATTTAAATGGAGATTTAGTTTTTGTCAGATGAGGAAATATGTTCTAAATAGATGGGGGAATGGTTAGATATACCCCCAAAGCCAACCCACTGTCTAATTTTGTCCAAACGATCCACCAACTATGCCTTTATGAGAAAGTGATCCAGTCTTCTTGCAAGAGAATATTCCCCAATCTGTCGGTTGTGCCAGGTGGGTTGAATCCTAGACATGTCTATATTCAAGAAATTGTGATGATCCAAAAGATGTTCAAAAAATTCCGTCAGGGGATCAGTCTGTGCGTGGTTACCCCGAGATTCCGCATGCCCCAGGGAGAAGTTCAGATTGCTACGAATGATAATGTGATCAGTATTCATTAAGGAAGAAGACTTTAGGTTTTCCCAAAAAGCTTCACGATTATGGAAAGATCTATATATATTTACCATACGCAAGGGTAAACCGAGATCTACAAATACCATATATGCTACTAGAACTCCTTCCCTCCCCCAAATATTTTCCAATTTTATAGTTCTATTGTTAAAACCAATACCACATCCTCCAAACCTCCCTCTCACATCCATATATTGAAAGGTCTAGCTAGGTAAGATAGATTTAATGAAGTTGTTAATAGAATCACCATCTCCTAGAGTCTCTTGTAGAAATATGATATCCAATATCTCAATTTCAAATAGCCTCCCGAGTGTTACTTTTTTATTAGGGTTGGTCAGGCCCCTCCAATTGAAACATAGGCAGTTCATGAGGTAACCAGGTTAGGGTCACCTTTTACTCTAAGGACTCGGTCAATGGGGATTTGTTTCCCAGAAGCCACCTCAATTCCAACCTGGTGAATGACTTCTTATATGTTGGAGTGTCTTCCTTTGGAATGTATCTGGGGTTTTGGGGGAGAGTGTTCGTCTATGCCAAAGAGGGGGAAATCTTTAGGGAGAACATAGGATCAAAGGTTGTATCTATGGCCAGAGAGCTAATGTCTAAGGAATCAGATCCTACAAGATTTTATGACATGGAAACCCCCTCAAGTGTAATTGGGATAGGGGCAGAGATGCAAGGGGGAGTCGAGGCCATAGGACAAGAGATCGGGTTCAAGTTGATAGAGGGTAATATAGAGTAGGATAATGAAATAGATGTATTGAGACATTTAGAAATATATGCAAAATATGTCAAAGGGGAGAGGTAGAGAGGGTCATACCCGGAGGCAGACTAGATACAGAAGATTATGATCAGGTAACCCTTACTGATGGAGTGCGAGTAGCCAGTTGTTGAGAATCCTTTCACGTGTTCTTCTACCTCCTTGATTGACTGGTGGTCGTGTATGTCTGAGCGACCTCATCTCTTTCATCTAGAGTTTGTGTTCTAGTCACCTCATGTCTTGTTGGTGATTCCCTGTTCATCATATTATGTAGTAGGAAGTCCTTGTAGAGATGACCCACCTCATGACATTATCTACATTGGAACGAGACCCCTTCATTGTCTAGGATCCACCATCTAATATTTATGCAGAATTGGAGATGAAGGCTTTACCCTAAACCTTCCCTCGTGTCCAAGTGAACCAGTATTCTAGCAATGGCGACATTCCCCGTTTCCAAGAACGACTTGTTGTGGTCCAAATAAATTCCTAGATCGTCTCCTATACACTTGAACACATCCTCAGACTAGAAGTAGAGAGGTAAATTTGGTATTCTTACCCATATAGGACCCATCTTAATTTTTCTTTGCCAGGGTCAAAGAGCGGCATCCAGTGCTTTAGAAGGAATGGAGTCATCTCTATATGAAAAAATTTGGAAATTATCTAATTTGTTTGTTTAGGTCGAGGGAAAATTAGGGGAAAGCACCCACTTTTCATTGTGAGGACTGCCATTAATTGATCAATGGTATTGCCCCATATTTCCAACACCCATCTCTTAAGTCTACCCATGGAGTAGTTTCAACCTCTAACTCTCCAGACCAACACCGAGCTCTCTGTATTAACTACTTGTGCATTGCTAATTCCTTCTCCAAATTCCAGTTGTTGACCATGTTCCCTCACCTTTGTGCATTTATATTCCCCCCCCCCCGCCCCCCGGTTTTTTGATATAGTCTGAATTTTCTTGCCCTAAATCCTCATGGTAGAATTCATCTGAGTCAGAAACCCTAGATACTTCTTGTTTCAGATGCTATTAAGGGATGCCTTCAAAACATCCCAAGGTCTTTATGGCGTGCAATAGTCAAGGAGTTCAATTTCCACAACTTGCATCCCCTATGATATTGAGTCCCAATCAGTCAAGACCTAATGTGCATGATTCAGATATGGGAAAAGAAAATGGCATTGAAAATGTCTCACCTGGTCTAGAGGGTAGGTTGGATAGTTGTTCAAGCTCCGATATCTGAAGCTCTGATGGTGACGGATCAATAGTGCCTGATGGAGCTGATAGTCCATAAGTATAATGTTGATACCCACTCTCATTGAAGCGATAGGGTGAGAAAACCCTAGGGTATTAATGGAGGTCACTCCATTTTCAATATCTGTAATCTAGGGCTTGACCTGGTCAGTCAGTCTCTGGGAGATCATCGTGAATGCACATAGAGTTGCTGGGGCAGATCCTCGTACCAGATCGACATGTGATCCATTAATCCTATGGAGTATTCAACTAATACCTCATCCATCACAATGGGGTTTCCACAAATGGTCGCGAGATAATTTCAATGTTATGGAGTTGTCGCTTGTCGTGAGAGTCACCGACTCGAATATGCCCCATCCTTCACCTTTCCCCAACAAAGCTTTGCTTTCCCCACCATGTTTTGGCTCTATCCACAACAATTAGAGGCCTTGACCCTAACTGTGCCCTAATCAGTTGCAATCCCTTGTAGAGTTCGGTTATTTAGAGTCCTTATCATCCTCCCGTCCACACATTGCAAACCTCAACGCATCTATAGACCGTAGACTACAAACCGTCATCACGCCCCCTCTAATGGAGTGTGTGTGTATATATATATATATATATTATTTGTTTATTTATTATATATAAATAAATATATTTATATGTATATATATAAAATATATAATATAAAAATATATATATTAGTACACACTAATGATCTTTTATAATGAATTTAGTTAAAGAAAAAATAAAAGAAATGGTAATAGTCCAAAAAAAATTAGGGACAAAGAAAATTGCTGAAATCTATAAGGGAGAAATGAAAGTAGAGACACGAAGGGGTAAAATCAAAATTAAGAGAAAAAAAGCAAGGATTCAACCATTGCTCATAGTATTTATAAACAATTTTGTATATGTATCAGTATTGGTTTCAATTCATGTTGTGAGCTTAATTCAAATGTGTATATGATAGATTTAATTTAGTTATTCATGTAAATTGGTATAGGATTTTCAATCGGTACATGTTTTAGTTATAAAAGCTAAAACAACACTCCATAAATCGAATTTGTATGTCATAGCGGAGATAAATCGTAGGGAGCATATAAGTGATGAGTTTAGTTTTCAATGCCTTGTAAGGTTTATTTTTTGTTTGTTCATTTATTTTTTGGGAAACCACGTCACTTAGGTAAAAGGTGAAGATAAGTATAAATTTATTGAAAGTATAGTAAAGAGGTATGATATATTAATTAATCATATGTACAATCTAAATAGTAAATGAGGTTTAAATACATACGGTTAGTTATTATGAAACTAATTTAAACTAGCTTAATTTATGAATTAGAGTTAACAACGGTGATCCACGCCTTGAAAATGTGGTGACATTACTTGGGAAAATATTTATACTAATGACAAATCACAACAACTTAATCAATTATTTTAAGCAGCCTACTTTAAACGATTGACATGCACATTGGACTACTTTCTTGAGAAAATTTTAGTTTGAAATTAAGAATCTTAAGGTAAAGAGAATTGTGTAGCAAGTGCTTTGAGTAGAAAACTGAATTTTGTGTATGAAATTTCATTTAGTGAAGTGGAAATTTATTTTAAAGAACAAATTAAAGAATTTTCTCAAAGGATCCTGAATACTAGTTCTTGTGGCTCTAGTCAAACAATTCCAATAGTAGTGAGTGTCAACTTCGATATGAGATTCATAAGAAAAACATGTTGACTTATTGAAGCATAAAGTATGTTCTAAACTAGATAAGCATCAAACCATTAATTCTAGATGAATATCATACAAGCTAGTATGTTTCCCACCTTGGATACAAAAAATTAATCACTTGTCATGTCTCCCAAAAAATTTTTACTAGAACATGAAGCTTACTATACCTATGTGATAGAATTATGACTGTATCCAATTTGGTCATCACAACATCTGCATTACTAGGTTAGCACTAGGGTATATCACAACATGTGTATATTGCAAACTTTTTCTTGCAAAGTTAGTTAAGCAAATTTTCAATTGTTTTGTTTAATTTCATCTCTCTTAGTACTCCATTACACCTCTCCTCCGTATAAGGAATACATTATAAGGAATACATTTTTGAGTGTCGTGCACATTTTCTTTATACATTTCTCACTTATTCTCAAAATGGCTTTCTCTAGCCATTGACTACAAAGATATATAAAACCTTATTATTATGACAAACATATATAAAACCTTATTACTCGTCATTTAATGGATTTATTTATTATTATGATAAAAAAAGTAGTACTCTAAAGTTCTGCTTTTGATTTTTAATATATTGTTTAGTCAAATTTAAAATTGGTAATATATTGTTTGGTTAAATTTATTTAAAATCTGATAAAAATATGAGTGGCTAATTTTGTATAATCTAAATAATATAAAGAATGTTTTTTAAAAACATTTTCACTTATTTTCCAAATTAAGTTATTTTACCAATTCACTATAAAAAATATATTTATTCAAATATTATAAAATAATTTTAATATTTCTTATTATTTTCAAATTATATATATATATATATATTATAATATAGTAATAATTTGTATTAATTATTTAATTGATTTATTTACTATATATTTTATAAGTATTTTTTTTTAGAATTTTAGTATTTTAATTAAAATTGATCTAAGTATTTTTTTAGAATTTTAGTGTTTTAAATTAAAATTGATCTAATATTTGATAGCATGCTTTATAATCACACATTTGTTTATTTATTTTCAAATTTTCTATATATTATGTTATAAATATATATAATTTTGTTATTAATTATTTAATTGATTTATTTACTATATATTTATATATATTTTTTTTTACAATTTTAGTATTTTAATTAAAAATGATCTAAGTATTTTTTAGAATTTTAGTGTTTTTAATTAAAATTGGATCTAATATTTGATATCATGCTTTATAATCACACATTTGAGTTGTAAAATCTATATAACTTGAATATTAAAGTATTTGAGGGCGCTAAATATATTTAAAATTTTAAAAATTAAATAACACAAAAAGACAATTTTAAATTTTTATCACCAAATTTCAATAAAAAAACAAAAAAAATTAATACGGAAAAAAGTTTAAAACACAACTTTAAAAAAAGTAACACCAGAAAAACTAAAAAAAAACACAGCTTATAGAGAAAATTTAAAGAGAAAACATCAACTTTAGGGTTTCTTCCTAGTAGAGCTTACTTTTGGTCAAGCCAAGAGGGAAAAGCCCTCGTCTAATTATTATATTGTCTAACTATTATATATCTTGCAGTTATTATACTGATACGAGCACCAGGGAGCTCTCAGGTTTCCCTGTGATGTGTTCTTGTTTGAGAGGATTCTTAACCTTATTAACAGCAGACATCCAGCGTTATAAATCTGTCAAGAATGTTTTTCATAGGATGTTAATGTTTTGTAATGAATCTATCTAAATTCATCTCAAGGATGGATGCTTTATATGTATATAGTACAACATCTATCTGGAGTTTCTAGTTATGGCAGAAGAGGAACTCTACGGCATGATTTTGATATCATATGAATCATTTTCCTCTATAGAACTTCTAACCTACATTTCAAAAAACTATTTCAACCGTTTCACTCTATTGCCAAATGTGAGATATCAAGGTGAACTCTCAAACACTTTAAAAAACTATCTTACACAACGAAAATTCATATCTGCCTCACGAGTTTTGAATACACCAAATGCCAAAGTGAATTCCAATGGTAGATTTATTAATTTTAATGGTAGGCCTTTCACCGTAATCAAACCAATGTTTTAATGATAGGTTTAGTAATTTTACTAAATTTAATTTTTAGTATTTTTTAATATTAATGTTATAGATTAATAATTTTATATTAATTTTAACAAATTTGCTAATATTAATATAAAGGTTTAAATACTTAATAATATTTTAAAAAATTATCAATGAAATTAACTTTTTTATTATAAATATATTAAATTATATTGATTGGTTTTATAAATAAATGGATGGAAAACGATGTCAACTACATTTGCTTATGTGGTTTCACTATTTTATAAGTGTAACAGTAGTGAATAAGAAATGTATTTTAATAAAATATTTGTAGTCTTTTTAGGAGGAGGATACCATGCCACATACTAAAAAATACTCTTAATTTGACTACATATTAGAAAATACCTGTAAAAGACACTTTATTTAACCCCCTACCAATAGGAGCCCAATACACCTTTCCAATTAAAAAATCCCCTACTTTCACTAGATATTTTAAGTATCTGTTTTCTCATTAACATTTCTTATACCCCTTTATATTTATGTCCCTCCATTTTCATTAACAATGGTAAGCAAATTCTGCACCTAGAAAGAATAACCTAAATACTACGTAGATGAAAACTTCAAAGTTTCAATAAAAAAGAAACAAATATAAGTTGGTTGATTTAAAAATGCATATTATGGAAAATTGAATGGAAAATACATACGTTTGAGCTCTCAATTACATCCATCTTCTATTGAATATTGAAAAAGGTACACTACAAAAGTTCAAAACAAAACCTTGATAACCAACACAATGGTGCACCTTTCATCTCGCTTGTAGAATAGGAAGAGGAGAGAAAGTACAATGAATATCTCTATCCAAAACTGAAATTACTAAATTTGAAGCATCATCTAAATTGGAATTAACTAAAGGTGTGACATGTGTGCCCTTAGCATGCATGCACCCTCTTCCAAAAATTAGACTATTTCACTATCTCTTGTGGCATGCATGTTCCCTCCACCAAGCAATAGTCAGTATCATTGTATCCTACAATTTCATTCAACCTAATCATTACTAATGTAAGGAAAGGGTGAAGGTGCCATATCTATTGTCTTCTCTACTGCCCCATCATTGGGAGGATCGCTAGCTGAGCAACATGTAAAAAATCTTAACACACACATTAGACATAGATCATAGAGGTATTAGTAATGTGATGCATGTATGTTTTGGAACAAGGCTACTTGGGAGCGGGAGCAGAAGCGAGAAGCGAGAGTAGAAGCGAGAAGTGGGAGTGGAAGCAAAAGCAAGGAGTGCATTTTCAAAAGCTCTTAGGTTGGGAGTGATTTTGAAAATGAATTTTATATAATATATATTTTTATATATTTTGATACATTCATGATAAAAACATTGAAACATGGATTAAACCATGTAACATCATTTATCTAGTAGTTATAATCTTCATCAAGCACAAGTCCACAAATTACAAGTTCTCATTTATATAAAATGTAAGGGTACACATAATCAAAATAAGAATCGAGTGCAATCCATCTCTCAACCAAAAATACATCAACAAATAGGCTTTGGATGGCCTCTAGCATTCAAAAAAACCATGCTACAACAAATAGCTACATATTATCAAAATAATTGTCTATCTTGGGATCATTGTCATTAATATCACCGTCTAAGCATTAACAAAAGATAGAAAAACCATAGCATGTAAAGTCAAGATTTTGTTTGAGTAATAGTTACATTTTTAGTAGGGTCATGATAGAGGAGTTTGAAAACCAATGTCACTAACATCAAGGTACATAGAGGGCTTGGTTCTCTTGATTAAATACAAGTTCCATACCATGGGTACATGAAAAAATCCAATGGAAATATAAAAATCCACCGAATCCTGAAATCCTGAAAAACTAATACGTTTGTTGGATGTTGAGTGAGATCTAAAATCATAGTTTCTTCATATGAAATCTAATGAGGTTGGAACCAATCTCAAACATCCTGAGTCATTTCATGGTAATGTTAAAAAATTAAGTAAAAGTGAAATTGCATGTCAATACTAGGGCCATAGGTTTGAATATTAGGCTACTATGGATCTAATATTAATTACCATAGTTTTTTCTTTCTCCCTCCCACTCTCAGTACTCCCACAATACTCATGAACCTCTATTTCTCCAACCCACTCATTTTTTTTCTTCGCATGGCCAATGTATTGTATAAAAAATACCTTATAATACACATATTACTATGCAACATATAAAAACCCTTTACCTCCTATTGTATTCTCAATATATTATTTCATTTTTTACTCATTTTTATGCCCCAATACGAATGCATGTGACATGGTATTTATTTGTCAGTGAAGCCCCTATGGTTTAGTTTCCCTCTCAAGTGTAGATGATCTCTTGTTTGTTTGCGCTGAGTTAGTATGGTGTTGACATCTCGAAGGTACTCTCCACAAACACGATCATGTTAACTCCTACCTGTATTCTTTGTAGCTTTATGGAAATCTAATGGAAATTTTGCTTACAAAAAAAGAAGAAGAACTAAGAAAGAAATGAATGTATTTTAATCAGAACTAAATTCACTTACATTTTGAGAAAAAATAAATAAATAACCCAAAAATATAACAACTACACTTAGCCAAAAATGGAAATGACCAATAATTGAAGAAAAACCAGTTACAAATGTATGAGTAACAACCATATTTTTAAATTCACTCAGACTGAAACCTACCTCATGTGAGTTGGTTTAATTATGTCAATAGTTATGCCTATTTTATAATAGGGGCTTTACAATTTTAATTTAATTATCAGACGTTATTACATGGATGGTAGGGATTTAATATTGATCTGTAAATTTCCATGGATATTCCACTAGACAGTATGTCACAACAAACCTAATAAAAATTATATATTTAAATTTTAAATTCTACAATATTATTTATTAAATTTTTTAGATCTATAGAATTGACTATAAATGATGCAAGCATGCAAATGAAAATTATGTAGAAAATAGAGAACCAAAAAGTAATAAATCCACATGCACATTTGACACATGATATGCTCTAGGAAACCCTTTGAGGAGAAAAACTCAGTTGGAAGGTGAGATCACTCCACTATCTTTATCTACTTGGAAATATGATTGTGGATACAAATAAGTATGCCCTGTGGCCCATGGGCTGCTACAATTCACAAATCCTCTCTGTGTGCTCTACCTCCTATCCCTCATAGCTATTTTCGCTTAGTAATGGAATAAATGCACTCAAATGAATGAAACCCTCTTTCCTCATAGTGGTCCATTTATAACACAATTTGATAGCCTACTAGTGGTTAGCTTTGACTACCTCAACTCTTAACCAAAGTTACAATATAGAATCTTCTAGAGTCTTCTACATCATAATCATGTGGCTAGCCCCTTTTCCATGAATAATGTGGGCTGACATGGCATCATCTTGAACTATGGTGGTGAAAATAGGAAGATCAACTTTTATGTGTTATAGATTTCGCATACAGACTCTAATTGATGTGATTCTTTCATTGATGGGAAGGCCTATGTTTCTAGAATAACATGAAAATGTGTTTCACTAAAGTTGTAAGGTGTTACCCCGCAAAAATTGTCGTCTAATGTATCAAAACTCTCTTAGAAGGTTTTAAAACTTGTTTTGCCAAACAGGGTCCCGCCGGTAAAAATGATCTTGTGGATGATTCTTCCTCTTTTTCCACTCTGAAAGCATTGAGATGGATGGAAAATAATACAATGATCAATACGAATCATAAATCCTGATTTTGGGAGGATTTTGGTGCCCAAAACGTTCTATTAAACGAGGTGAGAAATGTTTTCCTCAACCTTCTCTCTAATGTATAATTCAGTTTTACCTAGAAGTTTTCCTTTCAATCCAATCTACCAAGGGTCATGCTACCTTGTCTTGTAATTCTAGACCTCTCTTGCAAAATCGTATCTTTTGCTAACTCTGCCTAAGCATCTGGTGCTAAATCATCCATAGAAGGTAGGACTTGTTCCTCTTCTTGACGTAGCATGGAAGGCTCAAAGAGTTTCAAATTACCTACATTCACAACTGAGTAAATGCTCATATATAGTGGTAAATTGAGTCAATATACATTATCACCCTCCTTTTCTAGTATCTTGAAGAGATGATACCTTAGAGCCTTAGTTTTCTTACTAAGCCCTTATAGTCTATCCTTTTGCAACTATAGCCATTCTTTGTCTCCCACCTTGAAAGATTTCTATGTTCTAAGTTGATCATGCCTGGCCTTATATTTTGTTAGAAAATCAGAAACGAAGAAAGGTTTTCTTATATTAATAATTTTTTGTAATATTATTGTATTCTTATTAACTTTCTTAATGTTCTTATTTTATCTCCTTTTCAACAAACAATCATCAAAATAAAGCGTGAATATCAATGACACTAGATATTAGCACTCAGCCAGGGCTAAAACACCTAAGAAGTAGAAAATCCAATCAAACTCTTCCATAGTAGATTCAAATCAAACTTGAGACAATCCAAGAACTTAGACCAGACCAAAAGACTTCCCTCCCATTACCAAGTCAACCTTCCAATATGATTGACCAAAATACAATTGTTACTTATTTTCAACCAACATCAACGCAGCTAGAAATCAAAATTTCAGCCCTTACTGCAAATTTGAACTTTTGACCCTCCAGCAACTTTAAAATCTCTCACATGTAAGTCAAAATAGAGAGAAATTCAACTTCTTCTTTCTAGACAAGTGTCTCCTTCTTCTTCAATAGGGTTTTCTCCTTTTCCTTAGGAATTTAACTCTTATTTTCTTCCTCCAAAAACTGCATATCAAACTTGTTGTTTTGTGCTCCAAATGAGGTCGAGTTATTGCCTTTATATAGTGGTTTATGGCTCCCCAATTAGGCCAACTTGTCTCCTTGAGGCCGACTTGGTGGAGGAAGCCTAAATGACTCATTTGACATCAAAATACTTTTCTTTCTTGATATATAAATGCCAAGAAGGGTGTATTACATGATAACAATGACTAGGACTCAATACAAAAACCCTAGAACCATACACTGGAGGATTTGAACTAGAAATAAAATAACAAAGCATGAAACCCGTGCCAATAAATATTTTTCTTTTATAAATAATTTTATTTTTTCTTTATTTTGAAAAATATATTTCATCATGACTCAAGTACAATTATGTAGACCAACACTAGTTACATTCTTCAACATATTTCTCCTGTGACATCTATGGTGTCTCTTGTACCTATAGATGGATATGCCTAATCTTCTCTATAATTTTTTCAGCCTTCAAAGTGTCTCCTGTAACATTCCCTCACTCCTCCTTGCTTCCAGTATGTGATATCCAAAGGTGAAGGTAGAAAATACCCAAAACAAGTTTCAAATGAGGAATTTATTGTAGAAGTGTGGACTTCTTTGTTGTAATAATGTTGCATATATATCATATTTGCATCTCAGGTCTTCGGATGCTTATGATTGTATCCTCTTAGAAGTTGCACCAAATTTTATTGACTACTTCATATCTCAATCTATATGTGGATGGAATGTTCTAGATCTGTTCAACTATGTGTCCATATTTTCCCACAATGTATTCCAAAATGCATTGAAAAATCTTGTACCTTTGTCTAAAATGATACTCCTTGGTATCCCAAAGTGCACCCAAACTTGTGCAAAGAACAAGTGTTTTTCTTCTCTCCTATGATGGAATTTTTACAAGGCATCAAAACACACATCTTTTTGAACCTGTCAACTACCATGAATAGGCAGTCATGTCCTTTCCTAGTTGTTGGTAAACTTCTCAAACATTACATGTAAATTCTTTCCCAATGACTAGTGGGTACAGGTAAGGGATGATATAGACCCTATTTTTTGTTGCAAAACTTGTTGGTGAAATAGAGCATGCATCCTCTTATGAACCTACCTACATGTTCTTGCATCTTGGGCAAATACACATACTTTTGCAAATTGGTCATGGTCTTCCCTACACCAAAGTGCCATGCAACCTTGGGAGTGTAAGCCACTCTACTAAGTTAGAATCACTCACCTTATAGGAACACATAACTTATATAGTTGTTTTAGTAAAACAACAACCCCCCACTTTTATACTTTTATCTTCATAATAATAATGGGGCCCTCTATGTAAATTTTTATCATCTCACTTATTTCATGCTTTTATTTTATTATTTTCTGAAATTTTTATTCTTTTTTATTTTCTACTTTGATCACTTCATTGTGTGCAGTTTCTCCCTAACTTCCCAACGACTCTAATTTTGTGAAATTTAGACTTACGGTTTGAAAATGACGCTTGTTTAAAGTTAAGTGATTTTCACCATCTAAACTTTAATTTGTACAAAATACATTTCAATTTTATTTTATAAAAAGAATGTAAATAAAATTATTTGACTAATTACTTAGTCAATTTCGATTAATTTTACTCTTAATATTTATTAAATTAATTTGTAAATATTATTATATTTAATTAAATAAAATATATAAAATTATTTATTAATTTTATATTAATATTATTTTAATATTAAATAAGTTAATTATTTTATTAATATTAACCACGAGATTCAAAACTTATATCTATAATTAAAGTAAGTATAATATATAAGTATATATATATATATATATATATATTATATATATATAATATATATATATATATATATATATATGTGCAGTGTTTATAATGAGACTTTTTGGAAGCCTTTCCGGTGGGTTTTTCCGGTCAAAATCCGGCAGCAATTTGTTCGAATCGCAAGTTTGATAGCTATTTTCTGCACAATCAAAGCGTCCCAAGGGTTTTTCAGGGTACTGAATCCAAATATACAGTTAAAAAACCATTTTAACTGCAACAAATCAAAATTTTACCTCACTTTCTTCGCCGGATTCCGTGAACAAAATCTCAAAAAATCACATTATAGACAACTCCTATTTATATTTATACTTATATTGCTTTTATTTTGTTTCCGTTTTATTTTCCCACGAGAATCACTCACATGACATCACCCTAAAAAGAAACTTTAAGAAAAGAGTGAAGTAGAAAGCCCATATTAATTAAGAGAGGAGTAGTCCCCACTCCCACGTGGGCCTCCTCCCACTACCCTCCATTACTTCTCCCTCGCGTTTTTATTCATAAGCCTTACTACCCTTGTTTGGAGTTGCTATAAACTCTATATATATAAAAAAAAATTTAATTAGTTTGTTTTTTTTTTTTTTTTTTATTTTAATTAATATTTAATGTGAATTGATTTCTACTTTATTTAACTTGATTTTTTCTATGTAATATGTTGGTTTAGTTTCAATATTTTTAATTTTATAAAATCAAAATATTAATACATAAGGTTTAAAATTTTAATAAATTGATTAAATTGGGTATTTTCAGTATATTGGTAGTTTTGACATTTTAATTTATTGGTAGTTTTGACATTTTAATTTTCAAAGATTCTATCTTGAGTTTACTTTGGTCAAATGAGTCTTAGGATAACTCATTAGAATGATAAAATGATTGAGAAGATTTAAATGACTATATTTTGTTATTTGCTATACCTAAAATTTAGTAGAAAATGGAGATATAAATTTGCACCAGAAAAACAAATTTGTAAATTTGTTTTGGAAAATTGGGTTGGATGAAAAATTTGTTGTTGCAGATTCATTCGAAGAATGTATTCTTGGATTAGATAAGCTTTGAAAGAGATCACTGTGAGACACTAATTTATTTGTATTTCATTTTCTTAATTAGATTTAAGTTTGCAAGTTTATTTTACCAATTTTTGTAGGGTGATTTTCATGCATGATTTTAATTGATTTCAATTTTTATTTTGATTGGTTTTTGTAGGAGATTTGTTGAAGAAGACGAAGTAAAGAGATATGGAAGAAAATCAATTGCACCAACAAAGAAGAGAAAAGGATTCACCCAACTAAAATCAGGGATTTCGACCATTCTTTCGACAACTCTCCTTTGTAGGGATTTTTATAAAATCATAAATATGAATTTGGAGAATAAGGAATGGGTTCCTTTCCATGCAACTTAGAGATTCTAGGCACTTTTGTAAAAACATTTTAAATTGTATATAGGGAGGAAAACTCAGATCTGAGTATTTGATGATTTACTCTTTCAAGATCTCATCTTTGTTCTTGGATCAAAACTTGCACTATTACGGCCTTTTACTTTAGTTGCAGAGCTCATGGGTTTTGGGAAAGATTGTTGAGGAGATTATTCATAAAACAAAGCAAGGTTTTAGGTTGAATTATTGTATTTTCATATACTTTTATTTGTTAATACAATTCATTTTCATTCAATTGCAGATATGTGTTAATTGTACTTTGTTCTGCACTTTTGTTCAATATGAAAATGATTGCCATTTGGATTAGCTATCTAATTGATTAGTATCATAGATATGTTGTTGATTTTTTCTTTGCTAATGTGATTAAATCAAAATTTTGAGTAACTGTTTAGTGAGAAATTTTTCATTCGAAATTTATTTAATTGTCATTAGAATTAAGTGAACTATTTCCTAGTTTTGATGGTTAATCATTCACTTCTTTAAATCTCCAAACAAAACATATTGTGTGCTTACTATATTAGCTATTAAAACTATTTCAATAGTATGATATTCACCTTTAAAACAACATGTTAAATCCTCATTTTATATAAGTTATTTTGTTTTTGATTTGGGAAAGATCTATATCATGTTATAATTAGGATAGGTTAAATTAGATTTCCTTTTACTGCTTGCATTTAGGTTAATTTGCATTTTATTTGAAAAAACATTTGAAAAGTCTCCTTATACAGGAGCAACCTTAGGTGTGGCTTGGTTGAACTTGAGGATTTATTTCTTGCAAGCTAGAACCAAGATAATAATTCTGATATTTTTAAAGTTTTGTGTTTTAAACGTTTTATCTACTTGCAATAACTCCTTCTAAACTACCTATTTGGACTTGCTTCACTGGGCTTCCACCTGCCACCACTCCACTAAAGGTAGTAAAGTTCTTGTCAAAGATGACGTTTAGTGGTAAGAAGAATGTCTTTGATTTTTTATCATGTTCCTCAATTCATTTTAAATTGTAATAATTATGATATTGAAGAAGGTATTATTTACAGGATGTTTACTCTCACTTTGTTAGGCTTACCCAAAGACTAGTGTAAATCACTACCATTTGCAACCATTCGCACATGGGATGAGTTTGTACAAATATTCCTTCATGAATTTTATGAATACGATTAGACCGCAATACATAATATATCGGGTCTGAAAGAATCATCGCAAATCTCAATCTACGGGACTAGGGTGGTACTTTATGCAACTCCTTCCCTTTGTAAATTGCACAATACATAATATATCAGGTCTAAAAGAATCATCGCAAATCTCAATCTACGGGATTGGGGTGGTACTTTATGTGGCTGCTTCCCTTTGCAAAATGCGATTGCGATATCGCAAATCGCAACTTGACTTTACGATTGTGATATATCGAGTCACAAGTTGGCTTTCTCTGGGGCCGATTATTTAACTCTTCCCTCCTTGCGATCCATAACTGTGATTTATCGTATTGTAACCCTGACTTACTTGGGGCCAATTTTCTTAACCTGCAGCCTCTTCCTTGTGCGATATGCGAGGCTAATCGTGGCCTGCCACTTGGTACTTCCCCATTCGCTGATAATTTTGTCACGTCATCTTCTCCTACCACCTATCCAAGTCAAACATGAACTTTTACTTGCTCTAACTTCTTCATATGGGCTCAGATTTGAGCATTGTTCACATCGCTAGAATCAATATGACGAGCACTTCGATCTGATGTTAAGTTTATCTAGATTATACCACTGGTGGTTTTGAGCCCTTTTACCATGTCACTCGTACCTTTTATATATCCACCTGGATCAATCTTCCCCACTAAGAGCTTTTGGACTCCCAAAATCCTTTTCTGTCAATTGGCAAGTGAGGAAAATGCTCCCTCACTTTTTCTTTCTCTGTCCACAAGGTTTACTCTGATGCATTCCTTTGAAGCCAACATGAAAGTACTCCACATCTCCCCATCGTGAATTTCTAGTTTTCCTGTTGAGTACGATATATTTGGGAAACTTGTCTAGATACTCTAGTGGAAAATCGTCCACTGTAGGACTCGGTGCAACCTCTTCAGTATCCATAATCAATGGAGGTTCATAAAGCTTCAGGTTTTCAACATTCACTACTGAATACATTTTCATATAAGCGGGCATGTCAAGATGAAAACAATTGTCTCCAATCTTTGCCAATATGGTGAAGGTATCATATCGAATGGGTCTCAATTTCTTCCCTTCCCCCTTCATTCTATCCTTGATTATATGGAGCCATACCTTGTCCCCAACTTGAAACTAATGGTCAACTCGGTGCTTATCATGTCGAGATTTATACCAAGCCTAACTCTTCTCCAACAACTCTTGTACTTCCTGATCAATCACCTGTATCCACTAAATAAATTTTCATTCTTTGTCCCTATCATCTCATCCATTTCCATCCTCATATTTTTGAAATACTGTGTCGAAGGGATTCCTTGGTAGATAACCAAAACATGTCTCGAATGGTGAGCTTTGTGTGGATGAATGTACTAGTCGATTGTATGCATGTTGCACATAAGGAAGTTGTTCATCCCATAACTTTGGATTTTTTCCATAATAGCTTTGTAACAAGTGTACCACGGTGTAGTTGACAACTGTTGTCTTCCCATCGTTCTGTGGGTGAAATGTCATACTTATTTTTAGCTTAGTGTCCATCATTCTCCATAAGCTAGTCCAGAAATCTCCAATAAAGTGAGAGTCCCAGCCTGACACAATAGATGTGGACAACCCAAAATGGACCTGGACATGCTGAAAGAAAATATAAGCAGTCTTATCGGCAGTGACCTACTTTTTACAAGGCATTAAAATACACTTTTTACTAAAACAATCCAAGATGACATACAAATAGTCATGACATTTCCTAAACATAGGAAAACCACCTATAAAATCCATGGACACACTTTCCCATGGTTGACTCGGAATATGGAGTGGTGTGTAGACACCAAGTTTTCTATTAGAGGGCTTTGAAACAGAACACAACACACAACCCTTTACAAAATGAGTCACAATGTTTTTCATATCAGGCCAAAAACAAAACCTCTGTAAATGACATAAAAAAATTTCAACCCGAAAATGACGAGACATAAGAGAGGTATGAGGCTCTCAGATTACATGTATCCTTTCATCAATGGGTATACACAGTTTGCCAAGGTGATACAATAGTTTTCCCTACAAGTAATAATTGTCCACCTACAATCTATGAGTCAGTTTTGCATAAATCTCTTTAAAATCATAATTGTTAGCATCTTGTTCATCATAACTTTCTAACAATAAAGAAGCATTTTGCAAAACTACATATGCAAAAATAGGAGGGAGACAAAGCATATCTGCTACTTTATTGTTGGCGCCCTTCTTGTATTTTATTACTAAATGAAACTACTGGAGGAATCCCATCCATCTAAAATTACGGGCTTGTTGAAGCTTGGTTTGTGACTGAAGGTACTGCAAGGGCTGATGATCTGTATGGATGATGGTATCTTGCCAATTAGGTAGTGTTTCTACTTCTTTACACTTTGAACCAAGGCATACAACTCCCTATCATATGTGGGATAATCACAACATCGTAGGAGAAAGTCTCTGAATGGTAACATACAAGCTTCCTTTGCTGAATTAATACAACGCCCATGGCATATCCACTGACATTGATCTCAATCTCAAAAGGTTGTTGAAGATCTGGTAAGGCTAGCACTAGTGTTGTGTTGATCTTCTCTTTCAGTGTGTCGAAGGATTTCTGCTTCTTTCCTCCACACTGAAAGGTCTACTTCAAACTTGTCAATGCGTGTAAGGGAGCTATGATAATAGAGAAGTTCATAATGAACCTTCTCCAATATTGTACCACACCCAAAAAGCTTCAGACCTTTGTAACAATTGTGGGTTCAAGCCACTTCATGATTGCATCTACTTTAGAGGGATCTATTATCAATTTCCCATTACCGACTATATGACCTAAATAAACCAGAGAGGTCTTCCCAAACTCACACTTTGACATGTTTACATACAGTTTTTCATTTTTCAAAAAATCAAGCGCTTTCTTCACATGACATACATGTTCATCCCATGTACTACTATAAACAAGAAAATCATCTAGATATACAAGCACAAAATTATCAAGAAAAGGCCTAAAAAGATCATTCATTACCCTCATAAACTTGGCCAGAGCATTGCACAGTCCGAATGGAATCATCATCAATTCGAGCAACCCTTTCTTGGTTTTGAATGTAGTCTTCCAAATGTCTTGTTCTGCAACTCTAACCTTGTGATATCCACTACACAAATCCAATTTTGTAAAATAGACAACATTTTTCTATCGATCTAATAATTCATCAATGTGAGGGAGAGGGTATCGATTCTTCACCGTAATTTTTTTTAGTGCCATGTAGTCTACACACATTCTCCATGTGCGTCTTTATTTGGCACCAACACGATCGATGAGCCACATGTAGAAGAACTCAGTTTGATGACCCCCTCATTTAGTAATTCCTGCACCTGTTTCTTGATCTCCTCCATATTGATAGAAGCCATCCTGTACATGCCAATATTTGGTAAATTAGCATCCTAATGTAAATGAATCTCATGTTGGATTTGCCAGTTTGGGGGCAATCCTCTCGGTTCCCGAAACAATCCAACATAGTCAGAAATAATCTCTAACAATTCTTTCTGATGATCAGGATCACAACCTTTGAAAGCGTCAGCCATCTAAGTCTCTTTCACTCTCACCACCATGAGCAGGCACCCTTTACTGGAATTAACTAGTTGTTTAATTTGTCCTACACTTACAAGGCTAGCACTAACTTTTGTATGATGAGATCTGACTATATATTCTACCCCGTCCTTCGTGAGGTGGTATTTATTTTCATGCCAAAAGGAAACTTCCTTTTTGTCATATAGATACAGACTTCCCATGATAATTCCACAGATATCCAAAGGCAAAACACCTAACTCTACCTCATCAACTAATTTGGAAGCAATAACAAATCTGGCCCTACACTTCTTGGTTACTTTCAATTTTTCCTTATCACTTACCCAACCAAGCAGGTATGGACTCGGATGAGGCTTAGTTTTGAGGCCTAACTTTTTCACAAAGGACACTGAGATTAAATTTTCTTGGGAACCTGAATCGAACAAAGTTTCCACCTTTGTGTGTTTTATAATAACCCTAATTTGGAATAATTCAATTCTCTTTCACTCATTACTTATAGGTCCATTCAAATAACTAGTACTTGCAATTGAATCAAAATTATTACTAATAGAAAGAGTACTTCTTGCGCCTGCGACTGTGCTTAATGTCTCATCATCGAAATCTGATCCAAGGTCATGATGCACTGTTGCCACTGTCTTCTACTTTCCCTTTCTGCTGAATCTCTTTGGTCTCAACTCCGGATGTAGCTTCCAAAAATGGTCCTTGTCAAGACCTTCTCTCTTGCAATGAGTGCAAGATGGCATTGCTCCATCCCCTTTCTTGGTTGCGGCAGTCTTCTTATCCTTCCCCTTACCTTTCTTCTGGAATTTTCCATGCTAAGGGTTAAATGGTGTTTTCTTGGCTTGATCATCTCTATCATTCTTGCCTCGGTCGTATCAATCGTAGTAGGATTGAACAATAACAATGAGTGTCTTATGTAACTACGTAGCACACCAACATACTTTGTTACAGTCTCGGGTGAATCTAATGAGATGCCCAAATTCAATGCTTGTTTCCGAAATTCTCCTGTGAAGCTTTGCACATTTTGGCCTTTACCGTGCCTTATATATTTCCATTCCATTAGCGTCTTTTGTTTATAACCCAAAGGGTTAAATTGGTCTTTCAATGCAAAAATAAAACTAGACCAAGAGGAAATAAGGTTACTTGACTTTTCGGTGCCCTTCTGCAACTTTCTCTCCAAGAAAACGAGAATAATGCTACTCAACTGAGGAGATGTTAACTGAACCTTTGCCTCATCCTCTTCGATCTGCTGAATCCAATAATAGAACTCTATCTGTCTTATCTAATTATTATGTTTTTCTGCACTACATTCTCCATTATACATGGGCAGGTCAAACTTTACATCTAGCTTGAAGAATGGTTTCTTAAATGTATGTTTGGAATCACGATTAGAGTGATAAGGACTATCACTTGAAGAAGGAGAGGGAGGAGGCTTTTCTCCACCATCTTATGATTTTTTGATCTATTGTCATTGACATCTTGCTTCTCATGCCCAAGTGCCTTTTCATACTCTAAAAACAACTTATCCACTTTCTCTACCATATTGTAGAATACCTTGGGGAAATTTTGTTCCTTTTCCCAATGAGCTTCTTAATTTTCCATGTTTCTTCTTCGTTGTACACATCCTACTTCAGCATCAAAGGACTTAAGCATTCTTTCACCTTTTTGCAGCTTCCTCTAGGTTAGCATATACTCATGAAATTTGCATCGACCAATACCTACTCTGATACCAAACTTGATCCAAGATATTTTACTTATAGATGCATCAAAATCACATGAAACAAAGCTTATTATCCATGGAACTTAAAATCACGTAAAATAATTCATAAATAACAATATAAGCATGAAACCATGATACAAAGATTTGATTATGAAGTTCATCCAATTTGGACTACGTCTATGGGCCCTACTCAATAGTGGGGAGGTGTTTGGTCAATTTAGTATTCCTAAATTGATATCATTAATTGTCAACCCGGGGCTCGTAAGCTGATGAAGTGAAGGTGTACTATATGTACTTAAGCAACCTCTTAAAGCT
>APFE031423411.1:30947-62981 GCA_000404065.3 Pinus taeda
AGCACCCAAAGCCAGCTGCAAGTGATTAGTATTTTGATCTCTAAGAGATAAACAATTTATAGTAAGAGACCATTCATATATTAGCAGACAGTTTTGAAAATTAAAACTAAAAACTAGCTATGGAAATAAAGTAAGGAGCAGCAACTTTAAATCTGTCAACTGAAACTACCACTAGATGCAAAGCAAACACATAAACACACAAATAATCCCGGGTCAAAAACCTGCAAAAGAGCAATGCTGATCAGCTTAAAGAAAGGATCCAAAACGAATTAAAATGAAGAGAATTATGCTGTACATAGATCAAGAAAAGAAAATGCTGAACATGAAAATACTATACAAGGCTAGTATGAACAGGGGCCCTCCATCCACATAACCCAAGAAAGACTCAAAGTGTTGAAAGCTCCAAAACAGCACTGGTTCTATTACTCCATATGCAGAAATTCACAGTTAAGAGTGCTAGAAAAACACTATAAAAACAGAGTTTTGGGAATGCTCAAAAATTACAACAAGTTCACAAACATACAACAAGTAAAAGTCCCCTTAAGCGTACGCAGACGCAAGTATTTATAGGCATCTGAAGGATAGCCTATGCGTGCTGCTAAAAACGGAAAATAACAAACCGTCATGTGTAATTAAAACTGAATTAACATGTCATGAGCCTGCGTGGGTGAGCTGGAGGTCCTGGTCGTCATGGGGATTGAATCCAAAGTTGGATTATGTTCCCCACGTCCTGCGAAACACGGGCAAGCCACCGTCTGAGCTGACGTGACCAAGCAGCTTACGCATCACCGTTGAGCTGCCTTCGTTGACCGGATCTTGCCCCTGTTTGACCGGAGGTATGGATGACATGGATGATTGAACAAATGGCACAGGAACCTCGAGCACCTTGATACCTAAGTACCCATGCGGCTCGTTTGGCAAAATGGCACGTGGAACCTTGAGAACAACAAAAAGGCTGCGGAATCTCCAGATGGCTGCGGAATCGGCAGAGAGCTGCGGAATGCCTATAAATATGTCAAAATCTAAACAAAACAGTCACACATTAGCAAAGCTCACTTGATCATGCTTAATGACATCTAATGTAATGATTTGGGCGGTTTTACAGGGAAAATGAGGTGAAAGAGAGAGATAGGTGATGAAAAACAGTAGATAATAGTAGATGATGAGGTGTAGGTTAGAGGCTCTACAGTCTCCAAAAAAGTCGAAGATGCCTGTAGATCGCCTGCATGGGCTAGGATGATGGTGTAGGTGATGCCACATTATTGTGCAGGTCCTAGATCATCTACCAAGTGTGTGGTGCAAATCTGGGGCCAACTGGGCATGACGGATCAGGTGCATCTTCCTCGTCCAATAAGTGAATCACGAGTAATCTCTGAATGGCTGTGGGATCCATGGAGTGTTGTCTGTTGCTATGGAGGCCCATGGCTCTCAACACACACCCTACATGTGCCAATGTATCCCTCTAGAGGATTAGGACCCCGTATAGGGAGACGAAACCCTAGATGGAGACCATCTGCAATCCTGCATAAGATACAATGCGTCCCCTAGCCTTCCAGTACAACAAGTCATTAGAGAAATCAAGTAAATGAGCTTACCAATCATGGACCACAAGTGGGGACTTCATAATTGCCTGCCCTTCCATAACGGGCTTCGGGATGTGCCAATGTCTCCTAAACTCCAAATGGGTTAACCAAGAATCCTATTATGTGGTTTCTACTTCCAAAGGGGATAATATAGTCAAGGTACATCCTTCAAAAGGTGGTGGCATGCGACAGATTGGTGAATGAAGTAGGGGATGAAAAGGGGCATCCCTGGGTCACATGTTGGGGTACAAGGGTAGCTAATAAGAGGGAAGCCCACACTTGTGTTTATAATGTATAGGAGGGAGCAATCGTGGTACATGAGGTGCCCCGACCTTGATTTTTCCACCCTTCTTTATATGTCTTTTGCTTTTTATGATTTTCTTTGATTAACTGCTCCGGGCTCAAGGGGTAAGAACACGATGTATAAGATGTAATAGTGAATACCCCTTTTTAAGGTAGGGCGGTTCGTTGCCCACTAGGGGTTGGGACAATCATGTGTTCCTATATGATGAAGGAGGTTCATAGAACCTTTAGGAACCAGGGTGATGGCCATGATGATGGGGTAGAGTTCATGTATTGGCTTTTGCCCACATGCTAAATGTGTTTTTCCTGACCATCTTTTGCATTTTGTGGTACATTTTCTTGTTGAATGTGGGAAATATGCTTTTATCTTTCTTTTTCGCTGCATCAACCTCCGGGCTTCATTCCAGGCCATAACCCAAGGTGTGGGCAAGGGGAAGGGGCAAGCTAACCCTATGTGGACCCAAGTGGGAGAAATGATGAATGGTGTAATAATGATTGGAAAGGGGGTAATATAAGTGGCTGAGGGAGCGGGACGACAACCAAAATCTTGATCCTGAGTGTCAAGTACTTCGACACTCCCCAAAGTGAAGCAAGGAATCCTCCGGATGGGGCAAACTGTCCTCCTCTAGGTGGTGGTGGTGGTGGCCCTTCTGATGTCTGTCCTCCCTCATCTCCCTATTCTGCTCCCAGCTCGGACTCCTCATCTGGCTCACTGTCTGAATACACCTCAATGAAATGGGCATTGCCCTTGGTGCACTTGTGCCTTGGTGCACAAGGATCTTGGCACGTGAAGCACAACCTCCTCCTTTTGAGGTCTCTCCGGGTCTCCTCATCCATTTGGCCACGTCCCCCATTCCTCTGAGGTGGTCTAGTGTCTCGGTTCCCCTATGGGGCCATGGGTCTAGTGGGAGCAAAGGCCCGGGTCTTAGGCACTGCGTCAATCATATCTCGGGTCTGGGAGATGGCATCCATAAGTGATATGGGTTTGTAGGCCCTCACCCATCCACACAAAGGCTCAACAAGCCCCTCCATAAATAACATGATCAACCGGGCCTCTGAGATGTCTGCCACCATCGTTGCCAGTCTCTGGAACTCCGTAATCTAGGCCTCCGCACTGCCAGTTTGCCTCAAATGGGCTAACTCCTTGAAATGCAACTCTGAGTCTTTCCTGTCAAATCTTTCTAGCAACCTCTAGGTGAACTTTGCGTAAGAAGTGATTTGGATGTGTCCCAACCTGATTAGCCCATGATACCACCACTCTTGGGCATTCCTCTCCAAGTGAAGAGTAGCAAACCATATAACATCGGTTTCCCGCATGGGGTTCAGGTGGAAATATGTGTCTAACTTTTGAATCCAAGCCCTGGCTGAACTCTTGGCCGACCCATCAAAGTTAGGGAGTGTAACCTTCCCTGGTATCTTCTGCACACCTTGGTTAGATGGTCTCCCTCTGTAGTGTGCTCCAGCCTCGGTAGTACATCTCTCCTTGAGGTGTTTGTACTCCCCAAAAGACATCACTCGCTTAATCTAGGCATCCAACCCCTCATACTCATCAGTACCAAACATAACTGAGTTGACCAAGTCTGCAACTGGGTTTGGCTCTCTCTACGGCTCTGGCTCATCCACAAAGTGAGGCATAGTGGGACGGCCAGCCTGCCCATGCTGGGGAATATGTGGGGGCTGATAAGTATGGCTGCCCCCTCCTGCTCTGGAACTTCCATCACCATGGGGCTCCCCCTCTGGCCTTCCACCCATCTACAGCCCCATCACCTGCTGCATGATGTCCATCATGAGCTGCCCTTGCCTCAACATTTGTTGATTGGTTCTCAGCAACTCCTCCAAAACCTGGTTTTGGCCCATTTTCCTAGGCTGCTTGTTGTCTTCTTGGTTGTCCATCCCGCCTCTAATATTTTCCACTTCGGTGTTCGAAAATGGATCTGGGCCTCCTTCTCTACCTCGACCCCTTCCTCTGCCTCTACCACAGCCTCTCTGGAAAACCAATCCTTGATATTTAGGTGGCATTACCTGCTCCTATTCCCCATCTTGGCTAAGAACGTGCTTTGATACCACTGTAATGTTCCTCATACAAATTTTACAGTGATAACCAAATACATGAAAATAAATTTAACACAATTTTCAGTAAACACCCATGAAACAGAAAATGTTGTCAGAACGCCAAAATGGGCAATTATATTATATATAGAACTGCTGGAGTACGATGGAAAATGGAAGGAGTGCACCTGGGCTTGCACAAGGCAAGTTACAAGCCCCAGGTGATCAATATATCAGTGTCCAATTGCTGTAGAAGTCGTCCCTCTAGAAATCTGCGCTAGCCTAGTATTTCTGCCAATGTTGCGGTAATCGTTATCAAGATAATATCGGCAAGGGAAAAAATCGGAAAAATCGGGAAAAAATCGTAAAATACTAAAATATTCATTTTTTTTAATATCTAAAGCAGCTACAACATAAAATAAATACATTGACACATAAATATGATAAAAGACTTAATATATAAGATGTGTAATATCATTTCTAGTGCTACATCACACATAACAGTGAATCATATCCTGAATAGTAAGTCCTGACTCCCGAGTCCCAACTCAGCCTCAAAATATCAACAAAAAGTATAATAATGTATCTCATATCATGAGTCATAATGTCATATACAATGAAATGAACCAAATAACTAAAGTCTAATACTACTGATTTCCTCTGCCCCTCTTGCGAGAAAATGCAATAGCTTTCCCTTTCCCTCTAAATGTAGTTGTCGGTGGAGTTGGCAGTGGACTATGTTGTGCTCTAGAAGCTGAAGAACTAGGAGCTACAGGAGGTAGAACACGTCCTCTACTGGTGGCAAGGGTAGCCCTGGTAGGTGGTGTCACCTCCTCCTCATGTAGCTCTTCCTCCTCCTCCTCCTCCTCCCCCTCTACGCCTTCCACTACCTCTTGCTCTAACCAATCATTGGCAGACTCCATGAGAGGCCTCTCGGCCTCAACCTTCCATGCAACAGTGGTGTCAATCCCATCCAATGAGATGGCCTCAATATCAGGTATCCTCTCAAGTTGCCTCATCCACAATCGAAGATTGTAGTAGACGTAGACAATGTCATTAAGTCGCCGGGACTCCAACCTGTACAAAGATCATGAAATAATAATTATAAAAAAATATTGTTTAATGAATTCAAAAAATTAATTGGAAATTTGCAATATTATAAGTTTTAAATTTAACCTGTTGTGCTTCTTGTTGTGTATTTTTTCAAATACACTCTAGTTGCGCTCGCATCCTGAGGAGTCACATGTTTGGCTGAGGATTCGAATGGCAAGCTTTTGCAGATGGGGTACCCTAGCACCATACATTCTCCACCATGCATCTACAACAAAATTACAAATAATATTTTAAATAAACATAAGAAAAAAAATGAAATTTGAAAGTTGAAGCAAAGTATGGAGTTATGAACTTGAAGAGACGTTGAAATTTGAAACAAACTAAAATATACATGGCATTTTAGTTGTCCTATCAGTCACAACCATCTCAAAGTCAAATGTGCCACCTGCCATCGTGTATGTCTCCATTTCTTTGGAGATTTTTGTACGTTCTGCTGGAGATCGCACCATCCTTTGAACACAGGTTAAAAATCCATCCATGATATTAGCATCAAATACGAACCCACATGGGTAAGAAAATGTGGGGTTCAGGTAGATCCCTGCAGCATGAATGGGACGATTGAGTGTGTTGTTCCATCGTTCATCAATCACTTCCCATAGGAGGAGTTGTTTCTGAAACCCCTCATCTCCCTTATCATCATAGTAGGCCCGAATGGATTCTTTGGCCCTGTCCATGGCCTCATACAAATAGCCCATTGTGGGCTTCTCACCATCAACTAATCGAAGAACCTTTACCAAAGGTTCAGTAACGGTGTACACCTCCTGCACTCCCACCCAAAAGTCTTCCTAGTATGAAACTAATCCGCATATGGCCTCTCCCTCTGGTTTGTGACTCATTGTCAAAGCACGCCACTCCTCTGAAAGAAACATTCTCTTCACATCCCACATAGAATTCAAGAGGGATTGAAGAGATATGAAATTGGTGGCAAACCGTGTAATGGCGGGGTGCACCAACTCTTTGTTCTTGGTGAATCTTCTCATCAAGCTAAGCACAGATGTATGATTATATATAAATTTTATAATGCTTTTTGATGAGTCAACAATATCTTTGACAAAGGGAATTTTCCCTATGTCCTCTAACATCAAATCAATACAAGGGGCAGCACAAGGTGTCCAAAATAAAGTAGGATGCTTGTCCATAAGCATCCTACCAGTAGCAACATAATTTGCAGCATTGTCTGTTATGACTTGGACAACATGTTCTGCACCCACCTCCAAAATAAACACATCCAGCAAATCACATAAAGTTTTTGCATCTTTGATATGTGAAGATGCATCAATAGATTTCATAAACATTGTCCCCTTGGGACAACTAACCAAGAAGTTTATAAGGGTTCTCCCCTTTTGGTCGGTCCAACCATCTGACATTATAGTGTATCCTGTTTGTGCCCATGATGCCCTAAAGTCCTCCAATCTTTTGGTGCAGTCAACTTTTTCATCTTGAAGAATCCGACCTCTAAAGTCATCATAAGAAGGGATTTTGTACCCTGGGCCAACAGTTGCAATAGCATCAACAACAAGCTAGAAAAATGGATTATTCCTTGCAACGCTGAAAGGAATATCACTCCAAAGGAGAAATTTGCCCAACAACTTGTCAGCTTGTTCTTTCTCAGTTTTTTTAAGCTTTGAAGTGATAGATGGTTGTGAACTAGGCGTGGTTCTAGGAACAAAAAATGATGAAGCAGCTACCAAGTTGGTTGTAGATATTGATGTTGAAGTAGAACCAATGCCACTTCCATGTTCACCTGAGCCTAACACCCTCTTTGCTAGTTGCTTCTTCATTTCTGCTTTGGCCTCTCTCTCATGCTCTAATTCTTCCAATGATCTCATGGCTCTTCGGATGATTTCCAAATTTGTATTTGTGTAAGGCCCTACATCAAATTCAGGGATTTTTGCAAGGTGATACTTCAATCTATAAACCCCCCCTGACATATGATGCCCACACAACTTGCAACTCAAGTTTATTGTATTAAACCCTCCATTAGGTTCACCAAATTCCCACAGACGGTCCAATTTCCTTGGCATGTTTGTAACTTGGTTGAACTCTTGACTCTTGAGTTTTAATGTAAGATGAAGTTTGAACTTTGAAGTTGAACCTATGGCACAATAAAAATTGCAAGTGACAAAAATTAAAAAAAAATTACATACATGAGTAACATGGCACAACAAATTGAATTTTTGACAATTTAACAAACAAAAAAACCTCAACTCAATCCAAAATGAACTCTCTCCATTCTATGCAACAAAAATGAAAAAAAACACCATCAAATCAACTAAAAAATCTTTGATAAACAATGGGTTATTGAAACCCAAGCAAAAACAAGAAAAAAATCAAAACAAAATGGCCAAATTTGGTGCCCATACCTGGAAACCATGGTTTGTCGGAGAAATTTGATCCAAAGACGAAGTTCTCTTGCTTGGGATGCTAAAATCTCCAAGCTTCCTCCTCCTCAGCTCCCAATCCACGCCTTCCAGAGTTCCTCTCCTCCTCAACTCTCAATCCACCAGGGTTTTTCTCCTCCTCAGCTCCCAATCCACCAAGGTTTTTCTCCTAGGTCACTCCCAATCCATGTCGTTGCCGATGTCTGTCCAAATGAAAAAAAAAACATTTTTTGGCTTATAAAACCCGCTATCTGCCACCCCTGCGATAAATTCAGTTCGAATCGCGATTTTTTCGTAATAATCGCGATTATTTCAAGTTATTGCAATTTTTTGGGAAAAAAAAATTGACGTAATAATCGTGCGATAATATCACCATTTTCAAAAAACCTCGATTTTTCGATATTATCGCGATTATATCGCGACTTTTGCAACACTGATTTCTGCGCTTCTCGTTGTCTTGAGACCTTGATTCGACCCCTTAGATCTGCCCAGAGAATTTTGTAAAATTAGAGCTGAGATCCTTGTCAAAAACCCAGAAAACCCAGAAAGGGTTTCCTCTAGTTTTGAGTCTTGACCCTCCAAATTTGACCCCAAATAGCTTGGCCTTTCTCCACAACCAGAAAATTCGACCTGTAGTAGAGAATGATGTTTGCTGCTCTCAAAATACTAGAAACCTTCCCAAAATCACCTTCCAACCAAAATCCAGACAACCCAGCTCCTCAATCCTTCACCCAAGACTCCCCACACCTGGCACTCGCAAGTTACTGTGTAGGCCTGGAGATGATGACGCAGTCCCCACGTCCAAAAATTTGTACTGAGTGATGGGATTCCTCTTCACTTGCAAATCCTCCTCCTTTGACTGGAATTTGGCCAAGAAACACCTCAACAACAATATAATTCCCAACTCCAACACCACACTCCCTTAATGACTGCGTGGCTCCTCCTTCTGCGTCTCAGTTGAACTAGAATGGCGTGATACCTATGTGATGTCTCTCTCCCAACCTCCAAACAAAGATAAAAGCCTTCCTAGGGTGGCACTTAAGGTCCATCGAAGAATGGTTGAGCTTCACTCCTTGGGAAGTTCTTGTGCTAAGCAACACTTGTAACTCAGCTGAACAACTAGAGTAACAATTGATTATCAAAATGTCAAAAACCCCAAATGATGCTTCTTCCTTCCTACTTATACTTGCTGGCCCTTGGTCTCATGTGGGTCCCTCCTATGACTCGACCTCCCTTAGGCAATTCGAACTTTCTACCAAGTGGTGTGTATTATTTTGTGGGAAGGTGGCCCCCACATTCCACTAAAAAGATTGACTCACATTTCCTAAGTATTTTCTCCAAAATTGCCTTTAGGCCAAAAATGATGAAATTTACCAAATTGGGTTCTCCTTCCTTAGTAAAATATTTAGGAAGGGGCATTACATGGACCCTTTCTCTTGTGGGCTCCACCAAATTCAAATTCCTCCTTTTCCCCCCATTCCCACATGTGTGAGTTGCCTAAGGGTGCAAATTTCCCTTTTGGGTGGCCCCTACCATCCACCAACAGTTTAATTTTTCCTTTTTCTTTATGATTGAGGCCTCCTCTTTGCCAAAAGTCTAGTGGTGTCTCCTCAACCCACTTTTCTTAAATTTTAATGCCAAAATATCTCCCAATTGCTGAAATTGCAAAAATGGAAATTCTTCCTAACAAAATTAATTAATTGGGGATATTACACCTACACATTGGAAATTGCACCATTGTCCATTTAAAATACCTTGTTTAGCCTTTTGATTCATATCACCTTGAGCCTTCTAACTTAGAATATCCTTCAGGTGAAAATTGGGAAGCCTCACGCATGTGATGTAATTCCACTAGAGAGCAGGAGGAGGATTGTTGAGGCGATAGTGGCAATCCACCTTATTGTCGTAACAAGGTCTGGCTTTGCCTTGTGAGGCCTCTCGCAAGGCCTGCAAAATTTTGAGGCAACAGGTAGCATCAAGAATACAATGTACAACATGATAATCCCCCAAGATCTATAATTGGTACATAAGAAGTCCATTTGTGTCATCCTACAAGGTGTTCTGAAATGGTTCTTGGACAGTCCAAACTATATATGGTGTAATGGGTCACACACAAACCAGAGTTTTTTAAGGGTTGGCCCTTTAAGATAATATATATTGATAAATGCAAATAGGTGTTTTTATGATTGAAATTGTAGAATATTGAGAAATTAGATTAAAAGAGCAATTTTTTGTGTATAATATCATACCACATATTAGGGAATGGTAACTAGGCTGAGTGTAGATTCTAGGAGAACAGATCTCGATTCCTCATTCTTGGATACAGAGCATCAACCCCTTCAAGGCCTCATCACTGTTAGAGTAACATACATTCATTGAGGATACATATGCTTGGTAGAGTGAGAAGCGTGTATATAATTACTCAAAAGGAATGTTATAACTACGGATCAGCAGTCATAATTGTGACTAGCATAGACTTGGAACTGATAACTTGCATATTGAACTATTCCTTTCTTGCTGCATTGACAATTATTTGTGAAATTGTCAATGTTACTGGGATTAAGCTTAGACTTTTAGATTCTTATTATTGACCACGTTCTATATTCATTAGTGATAGTTGTCTTCTGCTATTTAAATTTTTTTCCGTACATACAGTAATTAGGCTGCCATGTGGTGCTATGTCTTGAAGTTCAAACTCATGAAATTTAATGTTCCTTGGTTTATGATGCAGAACCTGCACTTGGTTTTACCACAATACTGAAAAAGATTGAAGAGTTAAGGGAAACCATTCCCAATGTGCATATGTTGGATCAACTTAGCAATCCTGCTAATCCTGATGCACACTTTCGAGGGACAGGTTGATAATAAATTGTTTTATGAAGTGATTCCGCATGTCAGTAAATATTAATTTACTAGATCCAGATTTACAAAAACATTATTTTTTGCAGTTAGATGAATGCTTTGATTGAAAACATTATAAATAAAGAGCTATTGCATTTTAAAATAATTGATTAGTATATTTGTTATTGTCAATAGTATGCTCCTGCAGGGCCATATTGAAAATTTAGGAATTCTAATGGATTTAGAGACCTTTTCATGGATTCTAATGTAGTAGTTACTAAAAAGCAATTCAAATTCTTAACATTTTTTTTGTCTTAAATGCACAAGAATTTTAAGAATCATGTATGAAAGCAGTTTAGTTTTGTGCCTTCAAGAACCCTCTCAAATTGGAGTTTAAGTGCAACTGAAATAAGCCAAGGCCGAAAGGTGAATTAAACATGATAGACAATGAATTCTTTTCGGTGGATGAATTTCTTTTAATTCCATTTCAGAGGTCATATTTCTCACTTAAAATTACATTTCAACTAAACATTCTGTATTCTTAAAACATGATGAGGCTTGTAGCAAAGCACATCCTGGCATTCAAGTACCCCTTCGGGAAAGTCCTGAGAAAGTTCAATAAAAACCTCTCCTGACTCCAAGAATGGCTATTCTCTTTAGCCGCAAAAGCCTCTATGTTATCAAGTCCTAAACACAAATAAGACCCTAGGGGTAATGAAGAAGAGCCCCAAAATGTCAACATGGTAACTACTTCATTTTCTTAAAACTGTTGAATTTTGGTGGCTGTGGTTGGTATTCTTCAATTTTATTAGCCCACAAAAATTAAAAGAAAATGAAAATGCGATTTTGAATTCAATTCAGCTCCAAATAAAAGAGGGGAAAGTTGAATTTTGAAATTCAAAATTTTGCCTGCAAAACTAAAGTCAGCCCCAACGAAGAGACACACCAATTTGGGTTCCTTCAACCTCCATATATTGCCATTCATCCTACTCATTTGGAACCAATTCGGATCATCCACAAAAAGCATCTATTCTTCTGTTCACACGTGCAAAGGAGAGAGAAATCTGAAGTAGGAACCGAGTTTTTTCTCAGGACCGAATTTCTGTGGCAGATCATCACTTTGACCAGCAAGCTATTTCTCACGTGTGGCCGCAGGACCAAGATTTTCTGGGCAGTTGACCACAGGGTTGACCGAATTTCTGAGGAGTTGCAGGAGGCCGAAAATCTGCTCTGTTGACTAGGGTTGACCAATTTTCTGAGGCAGCAGCAGGAAGGCTGAAATGTTGGTCTTGTTGACCACTCAAGTGTTAACCACCCTATATGCAGAGTACTTTTTTTCATGGTCAGAGTAGACAAAAATCAAGAAAATCATCATCTTGCAGCAAATCGTCAGAGTTATGTAATCCAGTTCTGCAGCCCTATGGGGTCATGATGTAAAAATGACTCAAGTATGTTTATAAAGCCATGTAAAACATCTAGGTAGCTTAAGATTTTTGCTAGAGAGTTTCACTCTAGGGAGTTTTTTCCCTTAGATAATTATTTATGTTTCCCAAACATCAAATAATTGGTTAAGTTTTTCTCCCAGGACCCAAACATACACCAAAGCTAGAGTGGGGCTTGATGGTGAAGTCTTAAGTGAGTCCTAGTGTATAGAGTCGATATAAAATGGCATACTAGATCATGCCTAAAGTTTCACGGAATTTGGTTGTGCCAAGGGGTCAATTTTTAAATACCAAAATTCCCTTTCTGAATGGGATTTTTATGTAATATTTGATGTAAAGATGTAAAAAGTGTCGTCTATAGAAGTTATAAGGGTTACACCTCAACTCCTAAACTTTCTATGTAGACACACTTTGAGGGTGGAAAAATATGTTTAAGCCCCTCTAGAGTCATATTTTTAATTTTTTGGCAAAGAATGACAAAGAATTAGCTGAAAATTAGTCAAAAAATCAAAATGAGATAAAATAAAAATTCTCTCCAAGTGGAAAATAATTTTAGAAGAATGTGGACTTTTCCAAGGAAGGATATAAATAAAAAAGAAACGTGAAAGTCCCATTTCCAAGAAGAATTGGTCCCAGGAAAATTTGTTGGTCCACAAATGGAATTAATTCCAAGGAAAATCGAATTTTTGGTCCATGGTGGTTATTTTGAATGAGGGATTTTCGAGGAAAGGAATTGGAAAAAATATTTTGTGGTCTGGGATCAAAGCTATGGTCAAACCAGCTCACTTATTAAGGCAAATTAAATTCCTCCTTCAATATCTGCGAATTTTATCAAGGGACAAGATTATTTTGGCATGGATCGAGCCTTTAACTAGCTGTTTTTCTCCCGGATCAAGTCAAATTTGTGCAACCCGTTGGACCTAGCCATTTTCACTTAGAAAGGGATCTTGATCTCCCATTTTTTCTATAAATTGAGCTCATGCTCCTCATTGTAAACCATCTTTGGTCCCTCTTGATCACTGTATTCGAGCTTTTGGCTAAGGAAGCTCCTTTTTTTGAACAATAATATAATGAAGTATCTGGGGTTAATTCATGGTGTTGTTCCTATTGTAAACTCTTTCGGAATATTGTTCTTAATGCTCTATTGATTTAAATTCAAATAATTGTTATTTCACTAGCCAATAGTGGATTAACTATTTGCACGGGTATCTTGCATTAGTTCTTGATTTTAGAGAAGCATTTTAAATTTAATCGATCTAGCAGGTATTTCTAGATCTTTTGATTTATTGGGTTATCTAACTCCTTGTGGTCTAACAATTTTATCTTAAGTGTATAGCGATCATTCGATTCAGATCTTGGGCATTAGGGGACGTCTTTAGTTGGACCAACCAACTCCCAAGACATAAAAGTTGGAGAGCCTGCTTTGTTTATCTTCCAAGGCTTATCTAACATATTTTGCAGGGATTTCTTGGCCATTGCTTGAAGAAAAACTTATTTATCGCTCTACTCTTTCAATTATTTTGCTTTAACTGAATAGATTTGACTATTAGAGCTTGTATTCTACAACCGAAGAGCGGGGTGTTAATTTTCACATTGCTCTATGTTGTTTCAATTACTTTTAGCCCAATTCACTTCTTCAATTAACAATATTTTCAATAACAATCAATCTTTCCAATCATCAACAGTAATTGAAGTTAGAACAATAAATGCAATGATAAAGGAGAAAATCAACACATCAACAAGAGACACCAAGTTTGGTCAAAGACGTGGAAAAAAAACCCCACAAGGGGAAAACCCTTTGAAAATTCTTCTTCTATTAGATTGTCATAAAATGTTCAGCAGAGAGTACAATGAGCATAATACAAAATCATCCAGCAAAATAACCCAATAACATTAAGAAATATGTTCCCAACATCAATATATATCAGAGACAACTTTTCTTGTCTATGGTCAACCGCAGGCAGATGTAAAGTTTTTCCCTAGAGTTTGATCGCATGGAGGAGGAGCTTTGCATGCGGCTGAGACCTTCCAATTGCACCCTTGAGCCTGCTAGCTTGCGGTTATAGCCGAAAATTGCCTTTGACGAGCCTGTGACTGAGACCCAAAACCCTAGAACACGTGCGAGCTTCAGACCCTGTATTTTTGGACTTGTGGGAACCTCTTTCCTTGACCCAGCCTTAGACTTGTATGAACCAATCAATGAAGAAGAGAAGAAGATGATGCTTGGTGATGTCCAAATTAGCTTGAGGTCACTTGTATTTACAGGCTTCCAAGGGTGACCAATTTTCTGTTCGGGCCGACTTGTCAAAATGTGCATATGTGGGCTTTTCTTCATAAGTACACTTTCCCTTGTCCAAATTGAGCACTTCAATAGTCGAAATTGGTCCTCTCGTAAAGAGGAATCTAGCCCCATGGTTGGAATTTATCATTGAGATGCCAAAATTAACACTCCCTCTCAGCTAGGGAGAAATTCCATTTGCATCACGTCATGTGTATCCAGTTGTCATATCATGTCCCATCTCTGCTCAACTCTATCTGTTGAAACATTCTCGAATCTAAAAAAGAAGAATTGGGGAGCATTAGCTACCACCCTCTATGATGTCGGAGAGCACATCTCAATCCGAAAACAATATCAGGGAGCACATCTCAACCTGAAACTACATCGAGGAACACATCTCAACTTGGAATCTCATGGGGGAGCTAAACATCTACAACCCCATATCAAGCAATAGGTGATATAGGGGAGCACATCTCAACCCATCCTATTGCCCATTGATCTTCCCAACAATGACCCTCAAGAGTCATGTGGTAGAACACCTGCATCATAATTAGCTTGGGTTGTACACCCCCAAGTACACTCTCAACCCATTAGCCGGACGGGGAGCAGTAATCCCTACAAGCCTAGCTTGTGGGTATGATGCCAACTGGGGTATACTTTGTAGAGACCAAGATAGGGGAGCAACATCTCCAACCCTATGGGTAATAGATAGGGGATCAACATCTACGACCATATTGTCTAGAGATCCCTCAACCCCAAGAGCCCTCCATGTCAATTCCTCACCTTGGGAGCTCAGATAGGGGGAAAAAGTTGGCTCAGTGTTCTTAATCAGTGATGCTCCTTAACAGGGGGGGTCACATCCATCAGTCCAAGTTGCTCTCTGAAGACCAAGAACTTCCCTTTCGTTAAAGCATTGGTAAGAATATTTGCAATCTGCTCATCTATCGATATATGTGGAGTCTAACGGCTCCTATCTGCACCATGTCTCAAATGTAATTATATCGAATCTCAATGTGCTTAGACTTGTCATGAAATACATGATTCTCTGCCGGACGGATCCCACTCTTGTTGTCGCAATATATCACTATAATGTTTAGGACTTGCTTAAATAGCTCTCCAAAGAGCTTCCTCAACCAAACTGCTTCGCAGCTAGTCATGCTAGTGGCAATGTACTCTGCCTTGGTGGTACTCAATGCTACGAACTTTTGTTTCCTACTCATCCATGATATCATGGCAGATCGAAGACTAAAACAACATCTAGACGTACTCTTCATATCGACAACGTTTCCTACCCAATCAACATTAGTATATCCATGAAGTCGAACATCTCTGGCATAATATCTCAGACCAAGGGTGATCATCCCATGCAAATTTCTCAAAATATGTTTGGCAGCAATTCAATATACATGGAGAGGCTCAATCTTGAATTGATTCAATGTGTTCATTGCATAACATATGTCTGGATGTGTGTTCGCTAAGAACATCAGAGCCCCAATCACCTGTCTATACTCGGATGGATACGCCAAATCGGGTCCTGCAACTTCTCCACATAATATCTAGAAATTCATTTCCATCGGTATGAGCAAGGACTTGCATTCTATCATTCCAAATCTTTCCAACAGCTTCACGACATATTTTCTTTGTGAAAGAAAAATCTCACTAGGCCTTTGCCACACCTCAAGGCCTAGAAAGTAGTGCATGAGTCCAACATCCTTCATCACAAATTCATAGGCTAGCTCCCTCTTACACTTGATCATCAGGGGCTCACTACCTGTCAAGAATAGATAGTCAACATATAAAGCCAAAATCAATGACATACCTTGGACTACCTTGAAGTACAGGTTGGGATTGGCATTGCTTCTTGTGAATTCTAGCTTCACCAAATAATTGTCTATGTGAGCGTACCATGCTCTAGGGGCTTGCTTCAATCCATACAATGCCTTCTTCAGCCTGCAAACATGTGTCATTCGATCCTCTACTTCAAATCCTTGTGGATGCCCAACATACATTTCTTCTTGTAACATGCCATGTAGGAATGTTGTCTTCACCTCCATCTGATGTAGAGTCCATCCTTGACTTGTAGCAAGAGAAACTGTCGAACTAATGGTTGTATATCAAGCCACAGTTTCAAACATGTCGTCATAATCTTCTCCCTCTTTCTGGGAGAACGCTCGGGTCACGAACCTTGCTTTATATTTCTCAATGCTACCATCAACTCCATGTTTGATCTTGAACAACCACTTTGAAGTCATCACAGATTTCCCCTTCGGTCTTGGCACAAAATCCCATACGTCATTCTTCCTGATTGATTCATATTCTTCGGCCATAGCATCCTTCCAAACTTGATCTTTCACGACTTCTTTAAAGGTGGGAGGTTCGGCTTGTATCATAGTGCTCATGGCTGCAACATATCCCTGGTACTTGCATGGCTTCTTGCTTTCTCTAAATGATCTTCGAACGAGAGCTTGTCTCTCATTATCCTGCAATGTGTCACGGAGCCAAAGTGGCCTCTTCTTGGTAGGAGGATCACTTGGAGGAGGATCTAAGGGATCCATAGGTTCCATGGGATCATCGACAATTTTGGTCTTGGATTTAGGCATGGAACCACCATCTAAAATATCCATATCATCATTCTACTTCTTAGGAGGAGGAGGCGGAGGAAGCTCCCTTGCTTTCCCAAGGGAAACATCTTCATCAAACGTTACATCCCTACTAATCTCAACATTTTTTTTGATAACGAATATATATTCTAAAAGATTTAGAGTTTTCACAATATCCAACAAACGTACCTTTTTTGACCGTGGCTTCCAACTTGTTTCTTTTGTCCTTTGGCACAATGGAAATATACAGGGCAACCAAATATATGGAGATGACTAACATCGAGCTTGACACTTGTGAACACTTCATCGGGGGTCTTGTTGTTCAGTGCTTGATGAGGCACCCTATTTTGAACATATATGACAACTTTAATTGCTTCTCCCCAAAGGAACTTTGGCAATTTTTGATCATGGAGCATGGCACGAGCGATTTCTACAATAGACTTGTTCTTTCTTTCAACTACTCCATTTTGTTCAGGAATATAGGGCACAAGTGTCTCCTTCTTGATACCTTCCTTCTTGCAAAAGTTGATGAACTCATTCGAAATGTACTCTCCACCATTGTCAGACCTAAATATCTTGATTTTCGACCAAAGCTTTGAACTCCTTGAACATTTCAAAGGATTCATCCTTGTGCTTCAAATAATATATCCACGCCTTTCTTGAGAAGTCATCAATGAAGGTGATGTAATAGAGATGGCCACCATTAGAATGTACGGGCATCAGACCACATAAGTCAGAATGAATGAGATGTAGGATGTCATTTGTCCTGTTTTCGCTAGAAGGGAATGGTCCCCTTGTCTTCCTTCCACTGGCACAACTTGGACATACTCCATCATGTTGGGCTTGAACATCAGGAATACCAGAAACCAATTTCTTCAATTTCGGAAGAGCATCATAATGAAAATGGGCCAATCTTCGATGTGATAGCTCGCTTAGATGATTTGTATCATGGACCACTGCTAGAAGAGGTGTTCCAGTAACCCTGTAGGGTCCTTCAAATCTCGATCCCAATGTGAATGCATCTCTCATAGGCGATCCAATAAGCCAAGTAAGAATCTTTCCCTTCCAAAGTAGATATTGATACTAAATTCTTCTTCAATCTTGGCACATACATCACATCATGGAGCACAATAGATTCCCCGAACTCCAAAAGGAATTTGACAGATCCAAAGCCTTTAACGGGATGAGTGGAGTTGTCTCAAAGAATAATTTTCAAATCTCACTCCCTCTACCAAATTAGAGAGAACTTATTTATACCCAGAGAAATGATGAGTGGCACCACTATCAACCAACCAACTATCCCATGAATTCGGAGGAGAGGAACTAGTAAGGGCAGAAATAAGAATATATTCAGATCGTTTGCCAACATTACTTTCATACCTAGAGTATATTGAATTCTTTTGAGGGCGACGGTCTTCTTCATGATCACTTGGAGCATCTCTTCCTTTTTCATCTCTTCCATTGCGATCATTCCTTCGATCATCTCTTCTTCTTCGATCAACAAACCTGTTGTTGTTTCTTCTAGAGATGTAGCGTGGACCTGTTGACATGGCGAATTTTCGCTATGCTAACAAAGGGGAACTAACCCGATCGCAGACCCTGATTAGATCTGCTTTCGTTTGGAATGGCTAGTTCCAACGGGTTTCAAAGGATCCCATAAACTGTTATAGGTGTTGAAAGATTGCTCCCCGGAAGAAGACTTCCATTAAATCAACAAAAAAAACAGCTAACCTATATGTATCAAGTCCTATCTACACTGATTCTACCTACTTATGCTAGTCCTAACTATTCTAATCTATCCTGTAGGAGCATAATAAAAGAGATTAAACATCATATATAGATTCCAAGTCCAAATGAATCAATTACTAAGTTCACCGATGAACAAGGCTGTATTTAAGCTTAATTGAAATCTAATTATTCATACAAGAATACACATTCTTGTTTCTACAAATAAAACTTGCAACTGATGTTTAATATAGCTTCGAATCGGAGACTGCTCATGAGTTAACCATGATAACAAATTATATTCAAATAACCAAGACTAGTCATAAGTTGCTGTTGTCTGTTATCACTGTGCACAAAAACAAAACATATATATCCTCATGCCAGTCACAACACCCTGATTCCAAACATAAGAGAAAAAGGAAAATGAATCTAAAAAAGGGCTTATTCTTGACCGAAACAGTGTTCTTTATTAGCATAATAAAATCGACCCCTCTTCTGCCAAAAAGAAGTCCTTTACATATATCTAGAGGTAATACTTATGCAGCAAGACAATTGACCCTCGGTCTTCCATGACTTTCCACCTTCCTGTTCTTTTCAATATACAAATTAAATATACAAACATAGAACGGTCAATGAAACCACTGACACGTTGAGGCCACATTTGCTGGAGCGTTTTATTTCCTGGAGGAAATGAATGGATGCCGATGGAAAGAAGAATGATTGCAAGCCATCTCTTTGCACTTGTATCGACTGAACGTTATTCCCTATTATTTCCTGAAGGCAAATGAAGACACTGCGCTCATCATCGAACATCTGGCATGATTTAAGGTGTATCTGGAGGTAACAACAGCTTGATGGATCTGCGCTGTTAGGAGTACCTTCACTTAACATAGAGTGTGCCTCCATTATGCACTATGGCGGTTCCATATCCCTTTCTTGCGGAGTATGTCTTTGCAATATCGACATCGGTGGTGCAGAGGTGTCATCTAGAGTCCCCAGAGCGACATAAGAACTCTCATACCAACATCTGCTTTGCTTCCTGTCTTCTCAGAATTTTAGGACATCCTACCTCATTCTATCCCAAAGCCATGAGACATGGCAACGAAAATCCAGCTGGTAGAGGTATCATGTGGACTAGGCATGCTGTTCCTACGATGATCATTCAAAGGCTGCGTTACTTTCTCGAATTTTATTACCACCTCACGATCCCTTTGTATCTTTCGTTGCAGCCCTTAATGATGCTTGTGCATTAGCTTGTCGACCTTGCTTTTCTTCTCTTGGTGCTTGCCTGCATGAATGATCAACATTAGCTATGATTATGAGAGATATGACAGAAACACCTAAAACAAACCTTTCCTTCATAAAAACTTTCATAAAGAGACAGACTCTGCAAGTGGGGGTTATATGAGTCCTTCCAGCTCTAAATCTCAAGAGGGCGCGATGATTTTTTGGGGATTGATGATTAAAAACAGATTGCAACCATAATTAATAAACCATTGAACCGTTCAGCTTTGAGGACATAATTCCATCTGACAATTACGGTTATCATTCAGAGAGACGAAAGATCAAACTTCTCAAGGGACCCATTCAAATTTGCCCCCAACGCAGGTTTTAATAAGGTGGTGGTTGTGGCCACAACAAAATGGCGAACCGCTGGGCGAACTAGTTATCTCTATTACCAAATAAACTTTGATCCGTAGAACATCAGGGTGTTAAGATAAACTCGAAATGCAAACTGTATAGATGGACAGGCATGGGTTCCACTTTAGCATTAATCGCTTTAGGCGGGATAAAGACAAATAACTTCTACTTACTGACAGGGTTTTGATAGGTATTCTCCAATGGTCGTATTATGGGATTTATGGACCCTCCTTTGCCTGTTTTCTACTTTCAAAATCCTTCGGGGACCATCACCGGTTTGTCAATACCTGTTTAGGTGTGTACCTCAGCTCTTTATCGCGCATCAAGCTTGACGAATATATGTAGATATGTTTATCCGCACTTTATGTAAGAATTTTTAGAGCTATACTTTCGTATGATCGAATGGGGCGCAGTCATGGATCATGCCATATTTTTAAACTGCTTAAGCAAGGTTGGGCTTGCTATGTCAACTGGTACTCTGAGTCCAACAACAGTCCCTATTCCAACCAGCTCTCCAAACAACATGTCCTTCCAGATTGGCACAAGGACTCGACATTTCATTTTCTTTTAAATAAGTCCTTCCAGTTTCGAGCACAAGGACTAGAGCACAATTAAATTTGCCACAGGATATACGATAGCGAGCTTAGCCCATAAGGGAGGTTTACTTGTAGATGACAGATATTGGAAATTTTAGTGTGGTGGGCGGAACCAATGGAGAATAACTGCAAACCTTATAGGCAAGTATAGGCTATGTCTGGGTGGGATTTTAAAATGCAGCGTTCTGCCATGCCAGTCCAACTGTGGTTACACATTTTTTCATTTTATAAAGATGTCCCTACGTGCTTTGGGTGTCCAGGTTATCAACAAAGCCTACCTAGTTCCCAACAGATGCCAATGAGTGGCTTCAATTCGAATTTTACCGCTGATTTTCCAGTTCTCATAGGCTCATCAAAGGTTCGCTTGATTTGCAAGGTAATAATGAATTTAGGATCTGCAGATCCACCAACAGGTTATTGAGGGAAGCAAAAGCTGAAGGTACCGAATGAGGGCGATCGGAAGAGAGTTATAAAAGGTGAAAACGAGACTGAAAGACTGAAATTAATTAACTGAAAAGGACTGAAATTCAAAACAGAAGGAAGATAAACTTGTGCAAGACAAGAACGAACAGGATGGAAATATAACTAAGCTAACAACAAAATAAAATGAATCCTAACCTACTCAGGAATTAACCACCATGTGGTGGCTATTGGAAGTATCTCTTAAGATGTTGGCCACTAACAGGGAGTTTTTCGGTTTCTCCCTGTAAAGTTTTCAATCTGTAGGTTCCCTGACCAATTTTTTCCTCAACATGAAACGAGCCCAGCCATAAGTGTTGGAATTTTGTGTGCTTACCTTTTGGCTCACTCAACTTGTCCCATTTCAGGACAAGCTCACCGACTTGGTCATCTTTATCTCTTGCCAGATGGCGATTAAACCATCTCTTTACAATCATTTGGTGATTCCTGAACTTGCTTTTGGAATTATCTCTCAATTCCTCCAACCTCACTAGTTGGTTGATCCTTTTTTGAAGTAAGGTTGAAAGGGTCCCTCTTGAGGCTTGGGAGAGCTGTAAAGAGGGAAGGGTAACGTTGGGAGGCAAGATGGCTTCCTGTCCATAGACGAGGAAGTATTGGGAGTTTCCTAATGCTACTTTTGGGCTGACCCTATCGGCCCAAAGGGCGTTTGTTAGAGCGTTGTGCCAATTCCTCTAGTTGTCAGCGACAGATTTATAGATTATGCGGATGAGGTTTTTGTTTGAGGACTCTGCAACTCCATTTCCCTGGGGGTAATAGTTTGATGCATACCTTATGCGAATTGATTTATCGATATCAAATTCAGTCAATTTTAGTGATGAAAAATAAGAAGCATTATCGAATATGAGAGCGTCAGGGATGCCAAACCTGTTGATAATAAATTTCTCAATAAAAGATATTACCCCGTCTTCGTTAACCTTCTGAAGCGGGATGGCTTCGGTCCATCTGGTGAAGTAGTCGGTTGCCGTGAGTATATACTTATGCTGGTGTGAAGAGTTTGGAGTGATCTCACCTATATGACATCTAGGCCCCATTGCTGGAGCGGGCGATAAATCATAACGGGCCAGAGGGGAACGACTGGCTTTCTTTCTCTCCCTGCGGCAGTTTGACACACCTTGCACTTCCGAGCGTAAGCATGCGAGTCTCTGAACACTGTAGGCCAATAATACCCAGCTCTTAATATTTTGTGAGCAGTGGTCTCTCTGCCACAGTGACCCCCTCCTGTGCCGTCGTGCATTTCTTTCAAGACATGATCAACGTCATCCTTTTCCAAACACCTTAGCCAAACTCAATCATAATTTTTCTTGTATAATGTGTCATTGGCCAAGTGATATTGATTAGATGTTAATCTGAGCGCTCTCCTTCGTGATGCGTCCATGTGCTCAGGACATGACGCCCGTGTTAGATAAAAGCGTATGTCGTAATACCATGAATTAGAGTCCAATGGGACTTCCAATACTTCGTGCTCATATATTAACATTTCGTTGTCCCATTTGGGCTCTTCCCTGAATGCTACTTGAGCATTCTGCGCTCACTGAGTTTCTGGTTCCTTTGACATCCCTTCTTTACCTGCCATGGCTTTTGCAGCAAGCTTACATAACCCCTGCCCCCGAACTATGTTTGCTGGTTTAATCTCAAAGTCGTATTCCTGAAGAGCTGTTATCCAGTTCCCTCTCCGTTCTCCCATCTCCCTCTGCACGAAGAGGGTCCTTACAGTAGGGTGGGGAACGATCACCTTGGTCCTGGCCTTCAGTAAATAAGGGTGGAAATGTTTCACGGCTTTAAAAACCGCAAAACCTTGTTTCTCCATGTTAGGGTAATTCAATTATGCCCCTTGAAGATTAGAGCTCATATAAGAAATGGGGACTTCTTTGCCGTTATCATTTTTTTGGGTGAGGATTGCAGCATATGAAACATCAGAAGCGAAAGTGTACAGGAGGAATTCCCTGCCAAAATTGGGGCTAACCAACGCAGGAGCTTCTGCGATGGCCTCCTTAATTCGCTGAAACGATCTCTTAGCTTCATCGCTCCACCTATACATGGCGTCTTTCTTCATCATCAGCTGAATGGGACGCACTATTTCCACGAAGCTTGAAACAAATTTCCTAACGAAATTAATCTTCCCAAAAAAAAATTGCATTGCTCTTTTATTTGCAGGAGGTTGTATTCTCATGATGGTCTCTATTCTTTCAGGATCGATAATAATTCCTTCCTTGGAGAGGATATGACCCAGTAGCTTCCCTTCTGTAACTGCGAAAACGCTCTTCTTGGGATTCAACGATATTTTGTACTTTCGACATCTTTCGAAAATCTGTTTCAGGTGATAAACATGATCCCTTTTGCGATAAGAATACATAGTAATGTTGTCCATGTAAACCACTACTGATCTGTTAATCAATCCTCCGAAAGCTATGTCCATAGCTCTCTGAAATGTGGTGCCTGCATTAATAAGTCCAAACGACATTTTATGATATGCGTAGGTCCCCCATTTAGTGTTGAAAGTTGATCTTAAGTTGATCTCCATTCGACACCAACACTTGATTATATCTTGAAAACCCATCCAATAGGGATAACATTTCAGACCCAGAAACGCATTGAAGAATGTGTTCCATAGAAGGGACAGGTCCTTCTGCGATGCTCTGTTCAGGTTTCTAAAATCGATACATAATCTGATGCCTCCATTTTTTTTTCTTACTCGCACGAGATTGGCTATCCAGCGGGTGTGCCTGACCAGAAAAATGATTTTAGCGTCCAGCATTTTGTTTAATTCTTTCTTTACTAACAGTTCCAGGCTTGGATGCATCTTACGAAGCTTTTGTTGGTAGGGCTTAACATCCTTTTGCAAAGGAATTACATCCTGCATGATGCCGGTATCGAAGGTTTTTAAGTCGCCATATGTCCATGCAAAGACGTCCTTGTACTCTTTAAACAGCTTAACAAACGTAGCCTTTTCTTGTGGAGAGCATCCTAAGCCCAAATTAACATTTTTTGGGTGTTTTTTGGTTCAAGGTTGACCGGCTCATACTTCATGGATGAGCTATGCGTTTTGTAGTTAGTCGGCTTTTTAAATTTATCATGTAGGTCATAAAAGTGCTCCATCTTGACAACTGACTTGGGAATTATATTGGACTGATCTTTTTCCTCATCTTCACTCTCATTCATAAGCCTGTCATGCTCTTTTTCATCAATGAGTGCATTTTTGAATGTCTTTTCGCAATGCAGGAACTCAAGGATTTGCTCGTCACCTTCGAATACCTGCCAATTTGAGATGTTATCAGGTACGGATGGTCTGAAAATCAGTTCAACATAATATTTATTCTTGTTTAATCTAAGGTCAGGCAAAAGTTTTGAAGCCATACCAGCCATCAGATCGACATCTTGGTTTTGTCCTAGAGGTATGTATGTGATATTAAAAGAATCAAAACTGTTAATTAAGCTACATACCCCCTGTTGGTATCTTACCATGTGTGGCGAATTGCAATGTATCCTTTTCCTTACTTGGTCGACAATTATCTGTGAGTCACCAAAAACTTTAAGATTTTTCACCTTCATGTCCATGGCTTTCTTCAGGCCCTGCAACATTGTACTTTGCCGTGTTGTTGGTGCACACGAACTCCAACCGGCTGGCCATCAAATGTTGGTTCCCTTGTGGATCAATGAGAATGCTCCCAGCACCTGCGCCCTCTATGCAGTTAGAGCCATCAAAGTAGAGTGTCGAAAATATAGAATCTAATGTACATCAATTGAACTGCTTTCTACGAAATTAGTCCTGAAAGCTGTGGACAGCGGTTCAGGCCCTCCTTCTAGCGCCAATTTTGTTGACACGGCAAATTTTCGCTATGCTAACAAAGGGGAACCAACCCGATCGTAGACCCCAATTAGATATGCTTTCATTTGGAATGGCTAGTTCCAACGGGTTTCAAAGGATCCCATAACTGTTATAGGTGTTGAAAGATTGCTCCCCGGAGGAAGACTTCCATTAAATCAACAAAAGAAACAGCTAACCTATATGTATCAAGTCCTATCTACACTGATTCTACCTACTTATGCTAGTCCTAACTATTCTAATCTATCCTGCAGGTGCATAATAAAAGAGATTAAACATTATATATAGATTCCAACTCCAAATGAATCAATTACTGAGTTCACCGATGAACAAGGTTGTATTTAAGCTTAATTGCAATCTAATTATTCATACAAGAATACACATTCCTGTTTCTACAAATAAAACTTGCAACTGATGTTTAATATAGCTTCGAATCGGAGACTGCTCATGAGTTAACCATGATAACGAATTATATTCAAATAACCAAGACTAGTCATAAGCTGTCTGTTATCACTGTGCACAAAAACAAAACATATATATCCTCATGCCAGTCACAACACCCTGATTCCAAACATAAGAGAAAAAGGAAAATGAATCTGAAAAAAAGCTTCTTCTTGACCGAAACAGTGTTCTTTATTAGCATAATAAAATCGACCCCTCTTCTGCCAAAAAGAAGTCCTTTACCCATATCTAGAGGTAATACTTATGCAGCAAGACAACTGACCCTCGGTCTTCCATGACTTTCCACCTTCTTGTTCTTTTCAATATACAAATTAAAATATACAAACATAGAACGGTCAAAGAAACTGCTGACACGTCGAGGCCACATTTGCTGGAGCGTTTTATTTCCTGGAGGAAATGAATGGATGCTGACGGCAAGAAGAATGACTGCAAGCCATCTCTTCGCGCCTGTATCGACTGAACGTTATTCCCTATTATTTCCTGAAGGCAAATGAAGACACTGCGCTCATCATCGAACATCTAGCATGCTTTAAGGTGTATTTGGAGGTAACAACAACTTGATGGATCTGCGCTGTCAGGAGTACCTCCACTTAACATAGAGTGTGCCTCCATTATGCACTGTGGTGGTTCCATATCCCTTTCTTGCGGAGTATGTCTTTGCAATATCGACATCGGTGGTGCAGAGGTGTCATCTAGAGTCCCCAACGTGACATAAGAACTCTTATACCAACATCTGTTCTGCTTCCTGTCTTCTCAGAATTTTAGGACATCCTACCTCATTCTATCCCAAAGCAACGACACATGGCAACGAAAATCCAGCTAGTAGAGGTATCATGTGGACTAGGCATGCTGTTCCTACGATGATCATTCAAAGGCTGCATTACTTTCTCGAATTTTATTACCATCCTCACGATCCCTTTGCATCTTTTGTTGTAGCCCTTCATGATGCTAATGCATCAGCTTGCCGACCTTGCTTTTCTTCTCTTGGTCCTTGCCTGCATGAATGATCAACATTAGCTATGATTATGAGATATGACAAAAACGCCTAAAACAAACCTTACCTTCATAAAAACTTTCATAAAGAGACAGACTCTGCAACTGGGGGTTATATGAGTCCTTCCGGCTCTAAATCTCAACAGGGCGCGATGATTTTTTGGGGACTGATGATTAAAAACGGATTGCAACCATAATTAATAAACCATTGAACCGTTCAACTTTGAGGACATAATTCCATCTGACAATTGCGGTTATCATTCGGAGAGACGAAAGATCGAACTTCTCAAGTGACCCATTCAAATTTTCCCCCAGAGAAGGTTTTAATAGGGTGGTGGTTGTGGCCATAACAGGACCATTTTTCTTCTTGGGCCAATCTCGAGCATAATGACCCTTCTTGTGATAGTTGTAGCATTCAATGTGAAATGATGTTCCATCATTCTTTCTTTTTGCATTTCGAGGTGGAGGCTTTCTTGAATTTGATGGACCTCCGTTTTCTTTCTTCTTCTTGTTTTGAGTGACGAATACAACGAGTTCTCCTTCATGCTTTTGAATCCTTCCTCTAGATATCATCCTTGATTCTTCTTGAGTGAGCTTTCCAACAATCTCATCAATTGACAGGAAGACATTGCTATTGCTTATTGTGGTAATGAAGGTTTTCCAAATGGGAGGTAAGAATTACAATCACCAATTCCCTGTCGAGCACAGTTTCCCCAACTCTTTGCAATTGATCCCTAAGACGAGATATCCTCATAATGTAGGATTGCACAAAATCTCCCTTGTTCATCTTCATGTCTTTGAGTTGATCGTTCAAGGAGATGATTTCATTCAAATTGTTGACTTCATACATGCCAACTATCTTATCATGCATGTCCTTAGACCTCAAATTTCCAACATATGCAAGTAAATTATCTTGTAAACCATCAACTATAATTTGCTTTGCTTTTAACTCACCTTTCTTGTGCTTGTTCTTGGCAGTAGCAGAAACATTCTTCGGAGGCTTAGGTACTTTTCCTTGAATGTATTCCAAAATCTCATTGTTGTCAGCTATGATTTCCAACCTTATCTTCCATGCAACAAAGTTAGATGAGTCACCCAACTTCTTATGTTCCTTGAAGAAAGAGAAAGACATCTTGACTTGATTAATAGGCTCCTTCAACTTTCCAAAGATGATTGCTTCAATGCTTGTCTCCTTTTGGGCTTGTCCTTCACCTTAGCTCTAATACCATGTTAATTTTACACTGCTCTTTGTTGTTTCAATTACTTTTAGCCCAATTCACTTCTTCAATTAGCAATCTTTTCAATAACAATTACTTTTCGATCATCAACAATAATTGAAGATAGAACAACAAATGCAATGATAAATGTGACAATCAACACATCAACAAGAGACATCATCTTTGGTCAAAGACAAGGGAAAAAACCCCAGATGGGGGAAAACCCTTTGAAAATTCTTCTTCTATTATATTGTCATAAAATTTTCAACAAAGACTACAATGAGCCCAATATAAAATCATCCAACAAAATAACCCAATAACATTCAAAAATATGTTCGCAACATTAAAATATATTTGTTAAAATTGGCAACTAGGGCCAAATTCCACTTTGGGCAACTCATTTGATGGAGATAATCATTGCATTGAATTCCTATTTTCTATTGAAAATTGTAACTAGGTCCGGTCTTCATAATGACGTGTAATTGTGATTTTTATGTAATTGATGTAAAAAAGAAAAATAAAATTATTATTGTAATGCTTGCCTCATGGGTTTCATGAGCAAGGAATTTTATTTTAGTAATGGCTCCCATTGTGAGCCCTTAGGATTGGTCATAAAGTCAAATTGACACAATGTCATGTATGAAGGACCCTTCTTGGGCATGTTACATTTATATATGAGTCAATGAAAGAGTCAAATAGCCCTCCAAGACCAAGCTCAAGCATCTCCTTCAAGTCAGCCTTAATGAAATAATGAATTTTCTCCAAAAGACATGTCGGCTTACCTGCAGTTCAAGTCAGCCTATTATGGATGCTCCAACCACTATAAATAGGGTAGCTCGACCTCATTTCAGAGACATAATTTTGGTCAAGAAGAAGTCTGCAATAGGAAGCGCAAGAATCACCCAGAAAGGAGTCTTATAGCCAGTGAGAAGAAGGAAGGAAGAGCGAAGGTGTTTTGGGTCTATTTTAGGGCTCTTCCTTTGTCACACGTGCAAAGAAGAGAGGGATCATCTGCTGCAGGAAAGGCTGAGAAGATTACAGTCATCTAAGGTATTCGAAGTGGGAGAAAGACAAGTAAAGGGAAGCCAAATTAAGCAAGAAGGAGTCTCTATCCTAAGCGAAGGAGTCAAAGGCTCTACATAGAAAGTAACACTTACCAAGCACTACAACTAGGGCTTCTAAAATAGGCTGAGAAATTGCAGTAAATCAAAATCTGAAGTGTAGCCAAGAAGTAGAGAGAAATTCAGTAGTTTGACCATCGTTGACTCAAGGAAGAGAAGGAAGCTTTTTTTCTTGGTCTTGGAGTGGCAAATAGGTCAAGGGTCTTGGTCTTGGTATTTGTCAGTTGAAGTCTCTATAAGAAGAAGAATTTGTTCGAGTTTTCCTCTCAAGTGGCAGAGGTTTTGGGCCTGGCTGATAGCCTACATTCTGTGTCTCTTGTGTCTTTATGGTTTATGCATTGGTAGTTGTTTGATAAAGAAGAAGACTATAATAACCTATGTAAAAAAGGATCCTAATCTAAGAAAGTAAAAATAATTCACAAGCAATTATCTAACAAAGAGAAATCACTTAATCTTGATGCCCTAGATTTCTCAACATTTTCGAGAGGACCAAAGTCGACCTAAAGATCAACAAATTTGGTTAAGGAAAAATATATTTTTGAAAGCAAGCCCACTCATGTGTATCTCATCAAGGTCAGCGTGAGGTTAATTAACCAAGTGAAACCCCTCTCCATCTTCTATAAAAGGAAGTGCCCTCCAACCTCATTAGACACATCTTCATCACATTATTTTCTCTTTGAAATGGTCACATAATAAAGGATGGCTCCAACAAAGGAGGAAGGGCAACCTTGTGACCAATGAAGGGATGTTTGATGGGCTCAAGAGAGGACATGCCCAAGCAAGAATAAAGAAAAAGAAATCACAAGGAGAAGTTTATTGAAAAATGTTCCCCCTCTGCAAAATAAGACAACATGAAATGCACTGTGAGTGCACATTTGCTGTGTCTATCTTGCTAAAGGAAAAGGGTCTCGAAATCTTCAATTGGAAGCAGAGGGAGGAACCTTTTGGGAAGCCCTAATTAGTGACTAAATTACAATCAAATGAGTAAAGATGAAGTATCCATGATCCCTATGCTAGAAGTCAAAGAAGATAATCAAATTACCATTTAAGGCTGAGCATCTTATCAAAGGAAGCATTCTGATATGAGAAGTGATCCAAATCCATTCAAGTGACCAATCCTTACCTGCTAATAGACTATAACTTGCATCTGTTTTAGGTTTATGGTTCATATACCTCAAAAGGGACCTCACACACTCTACAGGACTGTAATTCTCTCTATAAATATCACTTTGCATCTCTGTGTCAGAGATAATCCCTCCCTTATGACTGTCTCGCATTTGCACAACTACAGATCTGTTACCTCGCAAGAACTATCCAAATCTTTTATATTGATATGAATTACATCACTATGTTATGTATGGCATCAATGTTCATATGTCACAACATTACTTCAACAACAAAACAATATTATGATTGGTCATAGTTAGTCCTGGCATTGTAATATATCTCAAATGATTGTATTGATTGAATATTCATGTAAGATTTGTAATATGCTCAACGCTTCTGATATCATCTTCTGACTTAACAATAATACAAGCCTCTTCCTTGCTTGACGTGATAGTAATACGAGTTTCTGAGTGATGTGTCCAAGGAAAAATAACTATGATATGAGGGGACAACTCTGTAATGACTCAAGTCTCCTATCTTTATCCGAAGAACAAATTTCATAGGCTCTGTTGACCACTCTGTGTCAACGACCCCATAGCAGTATACCGCTTTTTTTGCAAAAGGGATCTATCATGTTCAAGTGTTCGCGCCTTTCAGATTTCATCACCAGTCGACAATTTTGTAAAGATGTCAACCCATTCTGCACATGTATAATGTAAATAATCTTGGTATGACCATGTCTGTATGTAACAACCTAGGTAAACCTATGGTTTTGGTGACAATCTCTATTCTAGGAGGTTTTTTGTCTCACTGATTCATTTGTGTCTCTAGATACATATGATCGACTAAGTTTTTCCCTCGACTCTTACCCCAAAGCTAGAATGGATTTTGTTGCTAAGATCTGAGGTGAGTCCCAGTGTTTTAGATCGAGTCTATTTAAAAGTGATTTGGGAATAATCCTTGCTAATTGGCTAGATTATTTTATTACAAGTCACTTGGTCTACTGGATTATATTTTGTGTCGCAGAAATGGGTATTTTTTAGGGTCTATAATGAACGAGTTTCCCCCTCCATATATTAAAATGGAAAATCTTGATGTAAAAAATATTTAGTGCATGGTCCCTCATAATTAGACACCATAGCTAAGTATTAGAGAGTTGGAAAAATAATTGATCCCCTCATAAGTCAATTAATTAAAATTTTCTGGCAAAATTAAATTAAAATCCTAAGCTAGAAATTTAATTAATTTTGTGTTCTAAGTAAAATTAAATTCTACAATGGTGAAATTCATGGGTTTTCAAGAAGTTAATTTTTGGAGGTCCCCGGCCAAGGGAATATTGAAGAAATCAAGAAATTTTGGACCCTTGGGCCTTGGTGGTTAAGTCATAGTCAATTTTTTGAGGAAATTAACTCAAAATAATTAATTTTGAGTTAATTAAAAAACTCAATTAAATGAAAAATTCAAATTTTCCTCAAAAATTAAATAATTTCGACGGTGATGATTAAAGATTAATTAAATCTTTATGAACGGTCGATATTAACTTGACTGGGATCAAACAAACTAGCCATTGAAGATTTTACCTATAAATTAGAGGTGGGTGTCAGTCTGTCTTTTCATCCGATCTTTGAATCGTGTACTAAGCTCTCAAGCTCTCTTGTATAATTTTTTGGAATAAATGCAAGAGTCTTTGGGTTTTAAACGTGCAGTGGTGGGTGTTCCTATTCATGAATCTATGGTAACATTGTTTTAATATCTGTTTAATATTTGTTGGCATTATGACACAAGTGTTGTCCTTGATGGCAAATCACTCAGATGATAAATTATAGTGCAGCAAAGTTATTTTAAAGTTCACGGAATTTTATGCAGAGAAAAGTTTATTTCATGTAGAGAAAAGTTCACGGAATTTTATGCAGAGAAAAGTTTACTTCATGTAGAGAAAAGTTCACGGAATTTTATGCAAAGAAAAGTTTATTTCATGTAGAGAAAAGTTCACGGAATTTTATGCAGAGAAAAGTTTATTTCATGTGGAGAAAAGTTCACGCACTTTCATGGTTGGTTCATGGTATTAGTCCACAGTTTTTGATCCTATGGTTTTGGCCCGTGGTATTGGTCCATGATTTGAGGAAGAGCTTGCCTATATAAAGAAAAGGAGATCATTTGGCTTGGGTATGCTTTTGGGTTGAATATCTTAAGATCTGAAATATTGGTTTATTGTTTCAAAAGCTCGATCTATATGAAAGTGAAGTGGAAAGCGAATCTGTGAAGGGTGATCTCTCGAG